>NDXB01022474.1:63343-81042 GCA_002631895.1 Agapornis roseicollis
TTTTTTTTTTTTTTTTGAGTATTCATTTTTTCTGGAAGTGGATTATGAAGGGTTATGTTACATACTGTAAATGCATCAGATGCAAATAATGAGGCCAGTGCTGCTTCCACAATGGCAAATTGGTCTACTTCATCAGAAGATGGATTGGGGTTTAAAATTGTTTGAGAGGAGATGACTGTTCCTTTTTATGATTTTTTTCTTTTCTTATTACTCCCTCTTTTCCCTTTTCAGTGCCATTACCATGTGGATTTAATCCTGTTCCACGTCCATTAGCCACTAGTGCTGCATTAATGTGAGCTGCCTATATATGATCCTCCCTAGTGTATGGTCCTAGCTCCCATGGCATGTATAACAAAAGCAACTTTGTTTCCCATGGCTTCTCTCATTCACTCCTAATGTGTTTACCCATCCTGCCCACTTTTCCTCATCAGTTTTATCACTGGCTATATTAATGCCACCCCTGAATAATGACTGCAGTGGAGATATGAAGTACTGAAAATTGATTCTGGAAAAACCAGAAGCTGGAAACAGATGGAAAAACCTTGCTGAGGGTGGTGTGTTTTTCTTAAGAACTGTAATCTAGCACTATTCAATGATTTTAAATGATCCGATTACCAAAAAGAAGAAATAATACTAATAACTACATGTTTAAATGATCTTAAGGATCCTTTTTTTCTCTCCCAAGTACTGTGATTCATTACATCTGTTTTGATTGCTTTTGCAACCAGCTCTTTTTATTTGCTATTTCTGCTATACTTTGTGAATGTGACAATATTACTTTACCTTGACTACTTTTTCTAATTTTATGAAAATGAAGTATTTGGGTTTTATTTTATATTGCTCTACAGAATGCAATATACTATTTCCTCAGTATTCATATTGAAATCGTCAGATGTCTATGCACATTGTCAATATCATTGTAGAATGTTAAATAAATTGTGACAACTGTGAGAAGCCTAGAATGACAAAGAAAGATGACTACAAGTTTGTGGAGAATAAATATAATGACATGACAAACAGCCAAGGAAACGTGCACTAATTTTCAAACATGCCCATTTTTTCCCCCGTGCCGCACCATGCACTCGTACCCTCCAAGCTGAGCTTGTGCATATTAAGTAGCACATATGTGTGAATTTGTAAAATACAAAGCCAACATTTTTCGCTCAGGGAGGAGCAATTCTTTTCAAAAATTTTATATGACTAGAGAAAGGAGAAGAAAATTAAGAAGACGTTGTTTATGTAATTATGTGTGCTTCTCTCATGATCACCATAGCCAGAGATGCATGTGTGTAGCCAGTCTGCATGTTCACTTCAGAGGAGAGTGCGCCAGTCCCCTCTGCTGAAGACCAGGAGGTCAGAGAGTGATGGTGGGGAATAGGGACCAAAGCTGGCCCAGCTTCTTGTTGGTCCTCTGCAGGCTCTTGGCCAATCATCTGCCTGGTGGATTTGCATTGCTGCCTAGTGCTGTCTACTACAACAGGAGCTTGGGAGTCTCAGTGGAAGGTGTTCCCCACTAGAGACCCTGAAACAAAAGAGCACCTGGTGCTGTGCTCCCGCAGTTCTCCAGTTGTGGAGTTTACTGGTGCTCTTTAATGGGAATTGATGCAGATGGGATGAGATTCACATGTCTGCCAAGAAAACAAACAGGGAATTCTGCAAGTTGCTTTCAACAGAAAGCTTCAATTCCACACATGTTGTGGTCTAAATCCAGTGCAGAAACTGGTTTATACAGTTTATCCTTTTAGTAGTGTTATCCTTATAGAAGAACACAGGAGGAAACTAAAACGAAAGCAATTCTAGCAGGTGTTTTGTATAAAGGATTTTACTACTATAAAACAAAACAAATCTGATGTATAATATAGCACTTACTATATTAAAGTTGCTTAATCTATAAATCACATTCTGTTTTATGTTATTGCTGATCCTTCTGTTACTGAACTGTTCAGTGGAATTGTTAACCCCTTACATTTGCATGTTGTAAAATTTACCACATTCCTACTATAGCGGGTAATACTGATTATTAATATACACATTTGCTTAACCTTCCCTAATTTGTATGTAGTGCAACCATTACCACATCAGGGACATGGTTCTCTGCTCTTAAGTTTCCTAAAATAAATGTTGAAATACTGTCACAGGGGTGATACGGGTAAATTCCATTTTGTTCATGCAAGAGAAATGATCATTGCATCTCAGAAGATCTCCAGCTCATATTCTTCCATGGAAACAAAATCTCACAAAATGGTACAGAGTTCTACTAGGAATTTTAATACCAAATAAAGTTAATTTCTCCCTTTTTTCTTATTGTTGGGAAGGAGGGGTGAAGGAAGGGTGCATGGATACTCCTAACTGTAGTATGCTCTAACTGCAAAAAAACAAAACATAACAGACAAGCAAAAGTGTGACACTGAAGAGATAAAAATAAAAGAAATTACTGAAGCCATGATCTTATATGAAAAGGTAGGGACTATTTTTAAAAAAAAAACATGCAGATTGACTGGAGTCTAATAGTAATAATTATTAAAATCAAATTCCATTGTGTTCTAACCATTACACTCTTACAGGTGAAATCTCAGCCAGTGAAATGAAGATAAAAATCCCCCAACACTAAATGCCTTCTTGATGGAGCAAAATTATTCCCTGAGCGTAATTCAATATCTAAGATAATTTTGTTCTCTGATACAGGATCTGGATCAAGCTATTACCTTTAATGTCTAGGCAATGCTGTGAAAACCTAGAGATTTCAAACAGCACTAAGTGTTAGTAGTTAATAATGTGGCCTTGAGCGCTTTTGCATGAATGGTAGAAAGTTTTCAGGCAGGTAGTGATCAGACAGAATTTGGGTCATACTTGTAGGAGGCTGTGGAAGAATAGTCTCTACCAGACAAAGCCTCATGCAGCAGCTTGTTTGTTGAGGTTACACTAGGTTATTTTTGTATTTTATTTTATGAAAAGTGACTCCTGCTGTCACAAGGTCAGTTCTTTTGCAATGCCACCTGCAATATATTCAGTGTTCCTTGTAGTCACCTGAAGGTTCTTTGCCCATTGCACCTGAAAAAAAGCTTTTTTCAGACTTGAAGCTTAAGCATGGCTTGGGAAACTCTGAAATACTTACATTTGATTCAGTCAGCTCATGAATTACAGTTCTTGTTCTGTCTTTTCACTGTAAGAATTTTCAGCTGCATGACAGAGATCCAGTGCTATTGATGGGGAACTGAAGATAAATGACATATAGGAAAAAAGTATAATTTTATATATGCCAGGAGGCAGTAGATTTGACTTGGAGATGTTCTCAATCAGATCTGAAGAGCAAAGTTAATGCAAAGGATCTGCGGTATAAAGAAGTGATGAATAGCAAATTACACTAGTCATAAAGCAATGTTTAAGCTATTCTACTGGCTGAAACATGATCATGTGGCTTACTAAATGAAATGCAGAAAAATGTCATTAATTTATATACTATTTTGCAAGTTTCTGGCACACTCATTGCTTTATATTGCTCAGTCTGTGCTTACAAGTTGCTCAAATTCAGCCACCTTACAGATGGGCAATGGGTAACAGCTTCATAGCATACTGCAAAACAGTGGGAAGGAGGGGAAATTTTGCCAAAGATATTGACATAAACCTCTAAGAAAAATGCTGCAGAGCAAGCAAGAAATGCAGTTTTGAATACATATGGATGCATTCACACATGGGCAGGCTACATGTAATCTATTTCATCTGTAGTAAGCTAGTAGGATGAAAAGCTGTGATTTTACTGATTCCAGGCATCTCAGACCTGACACATACAACCCTTACATCTTTGCGGTGAAGCAGAAGCTTTAGAGAAAACTACTTTTAGGGCAAAGAGATTCTTAAGGTTTATGAATATGTAGCCTGGAAGGCTTAATTTTATAGATGAAGCTATTATAGCTGGATATGGACGAACAACCTGCAGACAAAAATATCACTTTGGTCATTTTTTCACCATAGGGTTATAGCCAAGTGCCAGGTTTAATTGTAGTCATTGTAGATTATCAGAGTATGTCCCTGCTTATGGCAGGGGGGTTGGAACTAGATGATCTTAAGGTCCTTTCCAACCCTAACTATTCTATGATTCTGTGATTGTATGATTCTATGACTACATGATGAATTTTTCACTCATGGTTGTGAGCAGTTAATAAACTGGTAAGTTGGATTTTCAGTGCATTCTTATGTATTTGTTTTAAACTTGCAGATCCTTAAAATACTTCACTTTTCCAATTAGGAATAAAGATGATGATGGCTTTTGTTCACTTCTCTTTCCATTTTGCTGTGTCTTTCCATTTTATGAGAAGACTGAGGTAATAAAAGAGAGCAAAAATGAAAAAACATCCACTGACTTTTCATATTTTCAGTCATCCATCTGAAAAATAATAATCCAAGAATATTGCCCAAGCCTTTTAAAATGAGTCCCTTTTGTTGAATAAGGAATTTTAGGGTTTTTTTTCCCAAACCCCTGTCCATTGGTCTTCAATGTCTGACTGTGAAGCTGGCTTCAGCTCCACAGTGACACTGGGCATGTCCATAATTCCTTTCCTATAGTAGATCATCAAAGAATGAATCACTGAGATGAGAATTACTGATCATGTTTTTCTTCCAACTGATTTAGGAAGGATGATAGCACATGCATTACAGTGTTAAGAGGCTGCCTTAATACACAGCTTGGCATTTTGCCATGGAAATGGCCATAGAGCAAAGTTGCTGAATGTCTGTACTGTCTTATGGTGGTGGCAGTGGTATCATTTTAAACAAGCAAAGGCTGAATATCTAATTCTTTTTGTCTGGTTTGCTTGATTTTCAGTTGAATCAACAATGACTCAGTACTTTCAATGTAACAATGATTATTGGGATTTACTTCAGTGCGCAATGTGGCATATGAATCTGTTTTCACAGTTAAATAATCAAACCTTATATGGACACTCTATGAAACTGAGAAGCTGAACACAGTCTTGACCTTATTCAGGTCCGTGCCAAAGCTGGCACCAACTTTCTAAGGGCTGAGAGCTGCCGTCACATGTACACAACAATGATTTTAAGGACTTGCCTCTAACTCTTCCAGAAGACATTTTTTAAGATCAATTGCTCCTTTAATTATGGCATACATAGTTAAAAGATTCTAAAAGATTTCACCAGAAAACATTACAACTGTGAGCACAAAAATTGACACACTTTTCCAATATTGTCAGACCAAATAAAGCCACAGGTTTATGTTTTCCTTTGCCTGATGTAGAACATCATAAGGGAAACATTGCATTCACGTTAGAGAGTGGTAGATGCAAGAACTTCAATTTGGTCACCACAGGCAAGAGCATCTGAACTTTCTGGAGCTGGCTAAGAAGTGCTGCTTGTTGCTCGGGGATAACCTGGCAATATGGCAAAAACCTGTGATGTAGGGCAAAGGTAAGATGCACTGCTGTGATGCATAGCTTATGTGGTAATTATGTACACCAGCATATGCACTGACATCACTTTCTGGGATAAGCAGTACTAGAAGGCAAAGCTTCAGAAGTTTCATATTGATTGATGAATATCTTAAAAACTTCAAGAAGTACTTTTCCCTGTTTTCAAGTATAAGTTCATGTAACATTAGAAATAACTTATGAACAGGATAAATTTGGTCAGTTAGTTATTTGTATTTCCACTTTAAATTGCGCTTCTTTTTTAAAAGAACATGATATTCAGATATTGACAATTACAATTTAGAGTCTAATTCTGCTGCAGCTATGTTACTGTTAAGGACCAGAAGTCAGATGAAATTCAAGGTCCTCTGTATATATTGCTGGAAATCCATTTCCTGGATAACAGAAAAAATATATTTGCAGTATCTGTAAATGATCACTTAATACAAGGTGACTGTCAAATGATTGTTAACTATTGCAACTTTTCCTTCCCTCGTGCTCTTGCACTAAGACAGAAAGGTTCTTAGAAATATTGAATTTTCCCTCAGTATCTAAAAATAAGAAATGTCAGAAACACCTGTTCTGATTCTTATTTCTGGAATACTTTACTGGAAATCTTAAAGCTATATACTGCATGTTCTCACACTTTAAGCTGAATAACAAAAGTGTTAACAAAAATTCTTTTTTCCAAATTTTTTGGTTTGTGGGTTGTTTTGTTTGGTTTTTTTTGTTTGCTTGTTTTTGGTTTTGTTGTTGTTGTTGTTGTTTTTAATAGAAGCAAAGAATTTGTTTCTATACAATGAAAATGAAACATTCTTTTCTTTACTCAACTTTTGTTTCCTGGGTTTCATACTGTCCTTTTTTCATGAGCTGTCTTGTCATTGGAGTTTACTAAGGTGAACAAACTTTAAATTTTAGTAGGAAAGCAGAGCTCATTCTTCCTCAAAAAATAAATAAAAAAAAGTCTTCTGATTCCACAGTGTCCATCCTTGCTTTCACATAGCGCAAAGAAACAGGAAAAAGTTGCCAGCCTAATTGTATATTATTTGCTGGCCCCCCTTACATATAGGTCTTTATTTATGAGAGGGAGTCTGGAATGACCTTGAATCGAATTTAAAAGGTTTTGCAAAAGACTTACCTGTTTCTCCTTTGCATCTAGCCTTGATCTCTTGTATATCCAGCCTTGATTGTAGTTGGGTTCCTGAAAATATGGTGGAGTAGGATTTTTCATTTGCTTTTTGCCTCCTAGGTAGTGGACAATGCATATTGGTTATGTACTATACTGCACTGGTGCCAAATACAACACAGGAAAAGTCATGATTTGTTCAAAATGATTCACCACTGCTAATAATTCATGCAAGATGAAATCTATGCTTTTCAACAGGTTTTCTGCCATGGAATTGCACAAATCAGGACTCATCTCTGTGGAATGTTTGGTGGACTGGCCCTTTTCTGGTGGTTACTCTCAGAAACTGCACTTTAAAGCAAGTCTGTATAAATTTGTATTTAATGGATAAGTGGGTAGAAGTTAATGCCGGAGATGTTACACAGACTACTATTACCCTATCTGTTTTAAGACTTTAAAATTCTAAAGAGAACAGCTAGGAAACAATTTTCTGTGAAAAGCAAACTAGAGCATTTGTTACAAATAGTAATTCAGATCTTTTGCTTACAGATATGAGGCATGTAATGCATAGTCTATTTGACCCGGTTTTGATAAAATAGGGAAATAATAAGCTGGAAGGAGTAGCTTCATAGTGTTCATTGCCTCAGGATTGATTTAGATTTATGCGGCATGTCATGTATTTCATAAGATTAGTTTATTTTTCTTAGTATCAGAATTGGCGCTTTACCTAGTCACAATTGCAGTTTTATCTCTTTAAATAATGCCAGCTGTAAAAACACATTCTCTGTCCTTTCTCTGATTATCCTGCAACCCCAGTTTTATTCAATACCAACCAGTTTTGCCCACTTACTCTGATTTTGCAATAGTTTATTCACACTGTGTGTTTCATGCTCATCGTTTCCCTGTACTGTTCATTGCTTATGTTTTGCTTTTTAAATATCATGATTCATCTGCAGTTATCACACCAGTTTACTGAGAATGGCATTTTATCTCTGAGAAAATAAGGCTTAGAGAAGTTGTGCAATGTGGTGGTTAAAGGCAGCAAGAGATTTCAGGTCTTCTAATTTGCATACACTGCTTACCTAGTCATGCTGTTTAGATATTAAATGTTTTTCTTACAATAATACTGAAAATCAAGGGGAGAGAGAAAGACTCAGGAAAGAATATCATGTAACCCAAAACCACATGCCTCTGTGTGAGTGTATATAGTGTGCTATAGACCTCAGTAATTAGGAAAAGAGATGAAGCCTCCCTTAACCTTTAATAGTTTGCTAATGATTCAATGGAGATATAGAATAAGAATGGAAGGATAGGGTTAGATTAGTTTGGAATGGATATGTTCTCAGTTGTTATTCTCTTCTGGCTGCTGGTGGAACTAGAGGGATTTTTCCTCCCCTCTAAAAAGCAATTAATTACTGTCTGAGTCTGAATATTCTTAATTATTTCAGTTTGCACTATATCAGAAGAAAGAAAAAATACTCAGTTAGAATATGCTGTGTATGCTCTCTGTATCCTTAGAGGAAGAAGTAATCTGCTCTTGCTTAAAACATCTGTGTCTTGTCCAGTACACATCAGTTCATCATTTACCATCATCTCCAAAATAACTTATTGTAGAAGCTATAGCTGGACTGTGCAAAATAACTCTGGAACTAAGTTAGGGGTTATGTTTTCATGCTTGCAATACTGGAATGATTTCTTTTGTGTGTTAAATTTATTTACACTTCCAATCTAAAGTATAGTTTTGCCCTTTTGGGTCTTTTGAAAGGACCACTCCCTAAAAGTTATGAGGTAGCTAAAAATGAGACCTTTGGTCCACATTCACTCTGTTGGCTAATACATTTTTTTAGAGCTATCCAGCTAATGCAAGCTGCATGTAATGTGCTATTCTATTCCCTGGCAGACAGACATAGAGAAATACTATAATTTTAAGACACTGTTTGAGGTATCCTACGTTTTTATGAGAAACTTGTGTTTGTTTATATTATGGATGAAATGAATGATGTTCACTGTCACACAGAATCACAGAATCCTAAGGGTTGGAAGGGACCTCGAAAGATCATCTAGTCCAACCCCCCTGCAAAAGCAGGGTAACCTAAATTACATCACACAGGAACTTGTCCAGGCAGGCCTTGAATATCTCCAACGTAGGGGACTCCACAACCCCCCTGGGTAACCTGTTCCAGTGCATATAGTCTTAATTTTGCATGCTCTACTCAGTCAAAATTTCCCATAGAGAATATTTTGGACCCATCAGGAGTTGCAAGTGTAAGTAAGTCCCATGTATCTTAATAAATAAGAATGTACTGGAACTGAGAACAGCAAGAACTTCACAAAATCATTGGTGAAAACTTTATAGAATGCAGAAAAATGTCCCTGTTCCACTCAAAGACTAATTATTATATTGCAGAATTTTGAGACACTAATAAGGACGTATTGAGCTTTTGCAAGCCTGTTGCCAGTAGGCAATTTATTATTCAATAAATCCTCCACCCATAATCAGATAGCTAATGGAAAGTGCTCCAGACTTGAAGTAACAGCATGTTCTTTCACCATTAGCACAATGTTTGCATTAAAAAGATCAATCAGAATATTTATTAGCACAATATCTACAGAAAAATATTCTGATTGACCCTGTATTGTTGAGAAATTATTTATTATGCATCAGGCTTCAAAATAGTCCCCTGGGCTTTGGCTGTGGACTAGTTTGTCTCCTAGCTTTACTTTCGGGCCAAAAATATTCTTGTTCATTTTTTTTCCTACATCTATTGTTAATGTCTATTGAACTTCTTCCTCAACAGTAAAAATCTGAAGTTTGTCCTCTATATACTCCTTCTAGACATACACTGCTGCACAATGTCTCTCTACAGCTTCTTTGAGCTTCCTTTCCATCAGCTACCTTAGCTGTGGGAACAACTCTTACATGGTATTTCAGCAAGTGTCTTGTCAAGACAGCTGGAGTCTAGAGCTGCTCTACAGAGATATGTTACTTCTTTATGGAGACAAATGCACAAGTTTATCATGATGTTGAAATCAGCGAATTGCACTCAGAGCATTAGACCTCAGTTTCTATAGATGGATGAGTAGCGATATTACTTTAATTCTTTTTTTTTTCACCAAGCTTGAGCTCATGATTTCAATAACAGAAGTACCACACAGTTCTGATGAATTAAATGCTGAATCTTGTTTTGGTAGTCTTTTCTTGCATTGGCAACCTTAGCTCACGTAAAATTAAGAGCACAAACAAAAAGACTTATATGTTGTCCAATTCTTTTGTTAGACACAGGGGTTTTTTTGCATGAATCTTCTTGGGTTGTGTTGCATCTTGAAGGAGAAACAGACAAACCAGAGTCTAATAATGCATTAAACTGTTAGTGGACAGTTTATATTTATATCTTACCCTGTAGCTGAGATTGCTTCTGTATGAGAAGCACTGGAACTGCACTTGCACTAAATTACTGTGGATGTTCCTCATGTCTTGTAAAGAACAAAATGTATGCCCATGCTGCCTTTTGAAAGTTGCCCTGAGTCAGCAGACAGTATTGCCAAATTATTTGTCAATCCAGATAAATGGTGATCTTTTAGACAAGGTCCTAGATATTTCCTGAGGAATATTCCTTCTAGAGTGTGCAGGACCCAGAATATGGACTGGCTTGAGCAGTTCAATATTCACAGCATTTCTTTAGTTTGGCTGCAGTTTCCCTCTGAGTGGATTTTAGAGAACCACTAATCTTCTTGTTATTTCTAAGATGTAATTGCAGACTGTAGCTGCTAACTGAGAGTATAATTCCACTGCCATGGAAGTATAGTGACTTCTGGTGCCTGGGGACAGATACCAACAAGGGTATCCTATGTGAAAGTTTCACAGACACCAGAGAGATGTGCTCCCAGGTTGCCAAACACAAAAAGCAATGCATATTATTTACTTACCCACTATTAATATTCTAGATACTTAACATAAAAGGTTTCTAACATTTTGAGCTCTGCCCTCTTTGTAAATATTCATTCTTAAGAGACCTCTTCATTCTAAGTGAATTCTCACAGACAAGACAGTCTAGAAACGAAGTGCAATACTGAGAATTTAATCCATGGCTTCATTATGAGTAAACAAAAAAAAGACTTAAATTTATTTTTAAAGCCAGCTAGTGGGGAATAAAGGCATCTCTTTTCTCACCAAAGCATTTTCCTTCCAGAAATTCCAGGGTTTGTATCTGAATTTTTTGTTTGATTTGGTCCTTTTCTCAGGGTAGAGGGTATTTTACAAAAGCAAAATCTCACGTAATTATGCACTGTTTGGGAAAATGTTTTTAGTGATTTTTTTTTTTTTGGTACCTTAGATTATAATCCTTCCCCAAGAAGGGCAGCAAAGATGATGCACCATGAGGAAATGCAATGCAGGGCACTGGAATGGGTTGCCCAGGGAGGTTGTGAAAGCTCCGTCCCTGGTGGTGTTCAGGGCTGGTTGGACAGAGCTGTGTGTGTCATGACTTGGTGTGGGGTGTCCCTGCCCATGGCAGGAGGGTTGGGACTAGATGATCTTGAGATCTTTTCTGACCCTAACTATTCTATGATTCTATGTTTGGGACCTGCCCTATTGCCAGATCTATAGGAAGAGTGGGAGCTCGTTTTACAAAGCTTCAAAACATCTGAGCACATATCGTCCTGAAATTTTAGAGAGATAATAGACCTTGTATAGGATATTATTTGGTTTCCATATATCCTATCAGACACTTGCTTTTAGGATGCCATTTATTTATTAGGCAGCACTGAGGGACATAAGGGTTCAAGTAAACCATGTCTAGATAATAATATTCTTTTATTTTGTTAAGGTGCACCAACTGTGCCCCTGACTATCATTTTATTTGCCAGAGTTTTCAATGTGTTATTAATGCTGGTACTGCTAGTGATGTGTCCAGGTTACCTTGAAGATATAGATGAGTACAAAAGTCACTGGGCTTGAAATGAGATGCCAGGATTTGCACTTCTGTCTGAAGTCTTGCTCAGCTGAGATGTGAAAGCTTCCCCATCTTGAGTTAATTGAAGGTCTTCCATTAATGCAAATTTGTTTGAAATTAAGTTTCCATGCTACATGTACAAGGAATAAAAATCTGTCAGGTATGTGCATTTTAGGGCCCTAAACCACCTCTGAAGTCCAGCTATTATGTACACGTGAAAATCATCATCATGAAGACACAGTGCTCTCATGGAGTGCTTATTGTGGTGAGGTCCTGGCCTGCAGTTCCATAAAAGTGGCTTCTTTTTGGACATTGCAGTTAATGCCAACTGCAGGGGATGTAACTATTTCAATAGTTTGCTATTAGTTTAATTTGTCCCATGTTCAAGAACTTCCAAAACCACCTTGGTACTCCAAGACTGTATGAGTGGTTTTCCTGCCACCTGTTTCTTACCCTTAATTTAATAATTTCATGGTCTGTATTAGACCACCAAGACAGGATTTTCCTGCTGACCCCACCTGTGTGTGTTCCTGTGAGGGTATAGATTCACTCCATCTCCATAAGTGTGGTGACCTTACCAGATATCTGCTGTCTTCATTCTGGGATCCATTTTATAAGATATGCCAAGCCACCTACCAAAACAAACTTGTCTCTTATGTTATCAGAGGATAAGGTGAGATCTGTAATACTGGTAAGAGGACTCTCAGACCTCTGTTTGGAAACCATATTCTTTTTCATTGTCAGACTTTAATGGAGGGAAAGAGAGTAAGTATTCTTTAGAGTATTTTCTATTGGGGTTTTCTGTTTGTGGTTTTTTTAATTCTTTACTGAATGTAAACAGTCTTAGTGTCACATAGATTAGAAACAAGTCAAGTCCAAATACATAGGAAAAGGCTGGATGACTGAAGAAAAGAGGATGCTGAGAGCTGATTTTGGTGTTGGAAGTAGGTTAGTGTGTTTGGCAGAGGCTGGGAGAAATTTCAGTTAGTGTGAATTTGATGTGTCCTGTCAGGTTAGTTCATTTTTTGCTTCATTTTTTGCTTTCTGAGGACTCATGATTTCATGCTGATCTGAGCCAAGCACAAACTGTAACATGTTCAGGCAAATACAGTTCCTCAAGAAGTTGGTAGAGAGCGAATTTGACAATACTTGCTGAAGCCTTTGACAGCAGATTATGGCTTCCCTCTTTCTTGGAGAGTACCATCATAAACTGCTGAATATGATTGGTGCAGCTGTATTTTTTAATGCTTAAAATGGCAAATCTAATAAGGTCACAAATGGATCAAGCTCTGTTGAATCTTGCTCCAGCAATGTAATAGCATCCTGTTGTCTGTGCCATCCATCCTCCAGTGGACAAGAGGCCTGGAGCAGAAATAACAGAAGAGAGCATGTATCAGCTTCTCAGCCACTGCAAATCACCTTCCAAAGTAACTAACTGCTTCAATCTCTGCTGCATTAATATACCAGGCTGTCAGATGGAGCCTCTAAAGAAAAAGCAGTTTTGGTACAGGAAGATTAACATCCAGGAGAAGTGGGAAAAGAGAGGATTCAGATGGTTGACAGTTGCATCTTAAATTTCTGTTGTTCATTTCTTCCTGAGACGTTAGTAAAAGGCCAAGACTGGAATAAGCATGATGTTGAAATTTAGTTGCACAATTGCTGCCCTGTTTCCTTTTCTTTTTTACCTTTTTTCCTTTTCCATTTGTAGCTTTTTGTTGTTTCTGCACAGGTAATGCTAACATTTTTGAGGCTATCATTACTTCTGCTTGCTTGGTGAGCAAATTTAATCTCACAAGAATCTTTTCTACATTTGTCATGAAAAGCTAGAGGAGTACCATCTTTAAGGCTGCAGAATACACTTTCTGCAAATAACAGAAAATATTATAATATCTATCCAGAACAATAATTCCCAGAAGTTTGAAAAATGCTTAATAAAGCAACTCTAACAGACTTTTACAATAGAAGATTTGTGTGTCTGTCATGCTTCAAGACAGAAATTTAAAGGATAAAGCTGAAAAAGGTGACAATTGACATTTCTTCAGCTATCTGCCAGTACAAACACTATATCCAGCATATATGCATGTACTACTGAGCAGCATATATTTTTTACAAAATGTCATATGTTAATGACACAATATGGCTTTATTTAAATATTTCCTTAAATTTCCATCTTACCTGTATGGTAATACTCAATAAATGTATGAGGATTTGAAGATCAGTTCTGGAAGTGTGACGTTAGCCTTCAGATTCACTGAATAGCCTGCAAAATGATAACGCAATGGTGTTTTCACAGACAAATTCACCAAAGACATGTTTTTCTTTGGAGATTTTGTTGGTTTTTTTGTTTGGAGTTTGGTTTTCTTTCCAGCATGCTGATCTTTGTTCATGGATACTGACATCATGATAAAGTTTGTAAACATGCTATTCCTGAAACACTGCCAAGCTTTGTGACTGCAAAGCTTCAGGGCCATATTTTCTGCCTTGAGTGAACTTGGAAATCTCAATGGAAAAAATGGTGGATCTCTCAGATGTAATCACAGAAGATTCCTCTATACAAATATGTTCAGATAGGATTTTTCAAGGAGCCTGAAGGAATTAAAAGACTTGTTTATAAATCTGTGTAGAATTGCATTGTCAGTCAGTACTTTCATCCCACAGCTGTTAGAGAATGTAGAAAAGCTCCCCTTTGATGCATAGATGCCCTGTAACATAACTCACAGTTTGGGGGAACACATATGTCAGTCAGGCATGGCTGATCGAATTACTGAGCACACTTGCTCTGTATGCATATTGCCTTTTTTAATGTTGTTATTAGGCAAATGAAAACTATGACCTCTCATTTTTTCTCTCTCATTTGTAAAGTGAGAGTGAAAGGTGAAGGTTGCAAGAGACAACTTCACTTGGAGCTCAGGAGCCCTTAGTTTTGGCATGAGATGCTTTTTGACTTTAATAATATTTTTTAATAGAATACAAGTCAATAATACCTTGCATGTGCTGGATTAGTAAGGCAGCCCTGCATATCCCTGCCAAAACAATCTCTTCTATGTGATTCTCTTGTTTCAATCTGTTCTCTGTTTGCTCGGATGTTGCCAAGACAGAAATGCTGACAATGATGGCAAGTAGGAAAGGGAGGTGGAAAAGGAGGTAGTGGGTTACAAAAACCCAATGAACAGCGATTCTGAGAAGCTGATACAATACAGAGAGATCTTTAGTCCTGAAATTATTTAAGCCACACTGTAAAGTTCCATTTAAAATGTCCTGTTCCCTTTTCCATGAATGGCAAATAATATTTTGCTGGTGTTCCATCAATTTGCTGCCCCGTTCCTCTGTTTTTCTCCTCCCCCTACTCATGACTGATTGTCTGAAGTTCTTGCAAGCTAGTAGGTGTGGATGAGATGAGCACTGACAAGCGCGTGTAACTGGCCTTTTCATTTTTGCTTCTGAGTGCATGTGGATTAGCTGTCACTCTTTCTGGTATTTATACCACTGGCACTGATGAAGATAATGAGCTTGCTGCTTGAAAGCCTTTCCATTTAGGGAAGATTTTTATTTCTTTATTTAACACTGTTGCAACAGTGTTTGTTTCTACTAATAAAAAAAAAAAAATAAAAGCAAACAAGAGCCTCAGTAATTACAATGAACAATAATTCCAAGATAATTTATATTACAAGATCCTCTCACCTTTGTGCTGTTAGATGGAGCATTATTCGAGCCCTATGACAATCCACATGAGCCAGAAGGCCTTTTCCACACAGCTCTACAGTGAGCACATACATTTTTGCGTTTGGACAGCATCAGCAAAAAGGAAGGATGCAGGAGCTCCTGCAAACTGGCCAAATTGCTTTTGCAGCTTCTCAAGTAAAATGGGTCTTGTTGCACAAATCCAGCTCAATATATGAGTTACAGAATCCCAGTCATACTCTAAATACATAGAAGGACTGACTGCCATATGATAATTTTGTGTTCATCTCACCCAACTTTCAGTGTCTAGTCTAAACTGTTTAAATTCTCTCCATATAAATATTATTTTGCTGTCTATTGATTGCAGCCACACAGTGCAGTATGACATAATATGTATATGTTTACAAGGAGGTGGTTATCTCAGCTTGTATCTATAATAGGTATTCAGAGATTATTGGTAAATTTAAGAATAAAATTTTCTGCATTTAATTATTGATCATGTTTAATGTGCAACTAGCAAGGTTTATTTTTGAAGGGGCTATTATGGCTTGGGATTTTTCCATGCATCAGCAAAGTGAAGCAGGTTAAATTTCTTTACTGAAATAAGATATGAGGATATATCAAATTGTTTAATCACTTGCGTAATTTTAAGTGCAAAAGCAGTCTGGTGTCTCACTTATGTCATTAAAAATAAAGAGAGTACTGAAGGACTTTCCTGGCTTACAGCAGTACACATACATACTTCTATTTCAAAGAATCACACAGAATCATTGAGCATCCTGGCATCATCCAGCTCAAGAGCAGTTCACCCCTCCTGCTCAAGCAGATTCATCTACAGTAGGTTCCCCAGGACCCTGTCCAGTTGGGTTTTGTGTGTCTCCACAGATTGAGATTCCACAGCCTCTCTAAGCTATCAGTTCCAGTGTTTTTAGCAATTCCCATTGCTATAAATTGTTAAATAATGTAGTACCACATATGATAAGAGTAAAGCTAAGATATAAGGGTGGGTGTTTTTTCAAACTTAAGAAATAACATCTTCAAATGCATGCAAGGTCATTTGATGAAAACTAGACATAAAAGCCTGCACATCTGAACCCCACCTGGCTGTCAAAAAAGGGATTAGAAAGTATAATAGAAGTACAGATTGTTGTTTTCTTTGCATTGTCTGCATTTCTTGTGGGCTTAGAACTGGAGTTTTGCTCCTGGCTAGTAGGCATAGGAGCTCTAGGTATTTCTTTGTAAATAAAATGTGGGATTTAGAAGGGGAGAGTGATATTTTTACAAGTGTGAAGGTTTGTTTTTTTCCCTAACATTTACATTGTTTTTCCACATATCGTGGTTCTTTTGCTATGTGTATATGCAATTTACATTAATGTCCTTATTGATGTGTTCAATATGAGGAGTCCTTTGGTGGCAGGCAGTTTTATGTATCCTTCAATACCTATAGACATTTGGATTTTTGGGAACATTGTATGGGTGTGTAACATTCTGTAGAGGTTGTAGGCCCATGAACTCTATCCACATATATTTTTCTATGATAGATATGTAGGCTATATTAGTGTTGTGGTTAATTCATAATTTTAGGCTATTCTTTGTATCCTTGTGTGAACATGTCAAAGTGGAAACTGATAACAAAATATAGACATGGAATTTTTTGGAATACCAGGTGTCTTTTGTGAGATATAAAAAATAAATACATATATATGCTAAAACCAAAGAATGAAGTATTCATTTAGGCAGTAAACATTACAGTACAGGTGATAAAATCTTTGCTAAAATGTTTAATCCCAGCGCTATGTTTGTAAAACTGCATTGTAACAGTCATCTGGGTTATCCAGTAAGAAGAACAAAACAACAGAAAATATGAAGAGTTGCGAAAATAAACAAAACTAAAAATGTCTTAGAAAGCAGGAAAAGTTCTTCCTAGAGGGGACAAAGGTGACCAAGCATGTGTTTCAAAAGCAGGCATTTTATTTTGTTCAGAATCATTCTTTCGGGATTATGCAAGTGATCCAAGAAGATGCAGGTAACCTTGGAAGGAATTCATAGCCATACACCAGCTGTTAGGTAGGCAATTTCAGATCCAAGGGCGCTAGTGCACCTATGTACTAGTCTGCAAGTGTGCAAACTGATTCTTCTCAGTAAAGCATGAATAAATAGCTCCTGCACGTAGCTCAGCAGTGCTAGCTGGAGGCATGATCTGAGGCTTTGAGCAGAAGAAAATGTGAGAGAGAAGCCACACAGCCTGTGGCTTGTGCTTAGTGGCAGAAATGCCAGCTGCAGGCTGCAGAAAAAGCCAGTCCGGGACTCTCTGAGCATGACCCTGGAAAGAAGGAAGAGGAAAAACTTTGGCACGGGACTTATTTGTAGTAGTAAATCTGATCAGAACAAAGCCTACTTGGTTTTCTTCTTTCTTTTCTTCTGCATTCAAGAAACAGAACTTGCTGCCTTTTTTTTTTTTTTTTTTTTTTTTTTTTTTTTTTTTTTTTTTTTTTTTTTTTTTTTTTAATTTTTTTTTAT
>NDXB01022474.1:81113-119465 GCA_002631895.1 Agapornis roseicollis
TTTTTTTTTTTTTTTTTTTTTTTTTGCCTTTGTGTCTGTGTCTGTGTATTAACTAGACTAAAATGCTTATAATCTCTTTCTTACTTTAGTGGAAAATAATCCTTTTCTTACATCAGTAGAAACAGCAGTGCAAAAGGCCTCAGTTTTGGATAATGTTCAAGCCAAGAAACAAATAATGGCAGTAACAATAATTGTCACCACTGCATATCTGTGAAAATCTTTTCTATGATCACACCTGAACAGGTTACGTCAAATGTCTATAGAGTTTTATTGAAGAAAATGAAGCCACTTTTCTAGGAGTAAGTCACTGAAGTGAGGAACAGGGAAGTCAATACAATAGCTAAACCCCAAGGGCTACGCTTGAAAAACTTTACTCTGGCTGAAAAATGTTATCTTATAAATAATCTCACTGAATTTAGATGAGCAGTTTGCTGGTCAATGAGCATAAATCAGCTAGGCTCTGAGTAGAAAATTTGAGGAGCCAATATTTATTTGTTTATAACTCTAAGTAAGTGCCTTAAAGATATTATTTAATCTTGCTGAATAATAATAGTATAGATCTATGCTGTGTGTTGTGCTTCACTTTGAAAGGAATAAATAGATAATAACAGAGTGCATCAGAGGAAAATGTGTGGGGCTCTCTGGTTGTTAAAAAGCAGCTCATAGCCATGCAGATTGGTATTGCTCAGGAAGGTACTTTTTCCACCCTGTGGACCTCACCATGAAATGATGTGACAAAATGGCAAAAGACTGCTGTTAAATCTTGCCAGGGTAACCGCTGGTATCTGGTCTGTTTGGGCATTGTAACTGCTTGGGAAAACACAAGCAGCTTGTTGTTTTTCTTTTTTTCATTTTGTTCAAAAACAGGAGCCAAATCAAAGAAATGCTCAGCAACAGATGTGCACATCCAGTGCAGCTGCGCTGAGGACAGTCTGAAAAGATAGCATGCATTTGTATTGAGTAGAACTGGTGACTTGAAAGGCAGGTACAGAAAATGTTCAAGGACAGTGCTTATAAGCCAGGAGGACTTTTGTTGTGTTCCTCTGGGGTAGCTGAGGACTCAAATTCAGTAGTATCATTCCTGTCAGACCACTGTAACTGGGAGCCAAATCAATCTTCTTTGTTTAAGAACAGTTCTGGGAATGCTTGATCAATATTCACTTCCCTTTTTGCACTGTTACAGGGCTAAGTGATTTGTATCTTTGTTGTAGTACATAGCATTTGTTACTCACAGACCTCATTGTGCAGTGGTATCACCTGGTAAGTCCAGAGCTTAGAACATCACTTTATTTGATCTGCATGGGACTGTGTTATGGCTCAAGCCATGCAGCCCTCACCCCTAAGCACCATGCATGCTCACCCCTCTCCTTACCCCTGTTCTGGGCAGGATGGGAAGGAGAATGGTAAGAATATAAATCCCACAGGTTGAGATAAGAACAGCCCAGTAACTGAAGTATAATACACTACTATTACTAATAATGATTATTATTATCATTATTATGATAAGGGAAATAACAAGGGGAGGGAATATAAAACTAAAAGGGGAGAGGAAAAAAAAACCAAAAAAACAATAAACACAAGTGATGCACAATACAATTGCTCACCACCTTCCAACTGATACCCAGCCTGACCTGAGCAGTGATATGGGCCTTCTGGGTGACTCCCCCCAATTTTTGTACTGGGCATGATGTGCTGTGGTATGGAATACCCCTTTGGCTAGTTTGGGTCAGGTGTCCTGTCTGCTTCCTCCTGGCTTCTTGTGCCCCTCCTCACTGACAGAGCATGAGAGACTGAAAAGTCCTTGTTCAGGGTAAGTGCTACTTAGCAACAACTAAAACATCAGTTTGTTATCAGCACTGTTCTCAGACTAAAGCCCAAACACAGCACTGCACCAGCTACTAGGAAGGAGAAAAAAAATTGAAAAAGAGTAACTGTTACAGCTCAAACTCGGACAGGCTGTCAACTGAAGGATGCATTTTTCTTCAGAGGTCTCAAGAACCATATTGAATCACACAATGAAGAGATTGCCAATTCACCATTAACAAGTTAATCACAATTGAAATCTTTTTCTTTTCCTGCAATGCATATGAGATGGAAGGGACTATTCCCTCTCATACACTTACAGACACTTACAGACAGTAACTGCTGTACTGCCACTTACAGCTGACAGTACAGCAAACCTGTCACTTCTATCCTTGTCCATTCTCAGGTATTTAGGGAGCCTTGAGCCCTCAACAATGACATGCCACTGTCTGTAATCATTTCAGGTGGAAAACAAGGGAAACATCTAAATAATTGCTCAAAATCATCAGGAGCTGTTAAAGCTGCTTTCTAGCTACCCAATTGCTGAGTGACACAGAACAAGGAGGATTCACTCCAAATTGCTCTGTTCAAAAGTACAGAGCAATTTAAGCTCTCCAAAGCCCAGAGCATCTTGTGAGTCAACTGCGTGTCAGCCAACAAATTCCTGCTTAGTTGACACAGAGCCAGGAACCTTTGATGCCTTACCTTTGGTGCTTTGCACACTGTGATAATACCTCTCTTTCTCCCAGAAGTATCCCATATGTTACCAAGACTTTAGCTTCATAAAGAGATAATAATACTCTTAAGTTGGCTACCAGTACAACAACCTGTCATGGGGCTACATTTATTGCCTGACTATTCCTTGCTTTGCATGCTTAGTGAAAGGGTGACCAGTCTTTTCTCCCTCTGAGATTTCTTGATTAGGTAACAGCCAGTAATTCGATCATATTCTCATTCAGTGAGTGAATTCAGTGAAAATAATCATTTCCTTTTAGTGACAGTCACTATTTATTCCACTATGTGTCAAAGAAAATGTAATCTTGTTGGATCTCCCTGAAAAAAAGAAACTCTTGAAAAGTAACAGGCTTCTTTATGTAAGTCCATCTGGAATTTGTATTGTTTATGGTGTTTGTGTTTGTATTTACTTGACTGAAAGGATACTGCACATAAATATGCCTGAAAAATTTCTTCCAGTTATTATATTCTTCCAGCAAATAATGTGCTATCTGCATTTTAGGAGTAACTCCAGAAAATATAGGACTACCTTCTAGATATCATTTTTCCATCTTCCTGGGTTTTTTTTTACTTTGACTTCTCTGAAATTTGTTCATGAACTTTTGGAACTCTTTCCTCAGATAGCTGAGGTACCCTGCTAGCAATTCCAAACAAGGCAAGGCTAAGCAGAAGTCTTGATCCAGTTTATTTTCTTTCAAAGTAAACTTAATTGCAATGGGATGCTTTGGTTCAGAGAATTTGACCTTTATACTAGCAGTGCTTCTCAAACAGATCACTCTGGAGGGGGAAGTACCATGCAGTGAAAGCTGTTAGGGTGGTGAGGCACTGGAATGGGTTGCCCAAGGAAGTTGGGAATGTTCCATCCCTGGCGGTAATCAAGGCCAGGTTGGACAGAGCCTTGGGTGATGTGATTTAATGTGAGGTGTCCCTGCCCATGGCAGGGGGGTTGGAACTAGATGGTCTTAAGGTCCTTTCCAACCCTAACTATTCTATGATTCTATGAAAACTGCCTTTGAAATGTCACAATTCCCAAAATTTTAAGGGGTAGAGGTAGTTATGCAGAACAGTCATTTTGTCCACCTGGATGGTAATTTACAGATGCTCTTTAAAAGTAAGCCACGGGCAAGGATGTGGATTTGGATGTTCATATAATAAGTTTAATTTGAAATACAACGGCCACACTACAGTGGGCATTGCTCTTCAAGGTGTCTTTCAAACCAAAGTCTTCTCTGTTTGATCTACTGTATCAGACTAAAAAATTCTTGTGGCAAGAGAAATTCTGTGTTAAAATGCTTCACAGCAGACTTCTTTACCTATGTGACTTGACTACTGATGTTCTCATATGATTGTTTGATACATGGCAATTCTTATAAATTGTTATTTTCTAAAATTGTATTTCATTATTACTTCTTGAAGGTTTAGTTATGCTCCAGAAGATAAACACTGAAAATCTTTGAAAGGCAGATTCTTTGCTAAGTCAGAATAATGCAGCGCTTTTCCATTATTCTTCACATACCACTTAAAACCTGCCTTTTGAAGTAGCCCAGCTGCAGTCTGTGCTCTAGCTAGTAGTGTGTACTACTACTAGTGTGTACTAGTAAGTGTAGTGTGACTACACTTACAGTTTTCAGACAAGATTATAAGGCCAGACATTATTCTAATCATTGTGAATGTAAAATATATCCCACAGAAAATTATTTACTGACAAGGTCCAGAGAATTGTTGTCCTTCTCCCATGTAGAATCCTGCCATTCAAGTAAGTAGTGAGTCTTCTGGACTTTCAGGGTTTTTTTGCCTTATCATGAGAGGTTTTCAAAGACAGAAAGATGAATTAAGCCTCTGTGCCTCTTTGATTTTCACTGAGTTGATGCTTCCAATGAATAAGCTCCTGAGTCTCCTCCAGATCTTTGAAAATTTTCAACATTATTCTTCCCATTCTTTGTGCATCCAATTCCCTGGCACTACCGCTTTTCAAACCTCTATAGAAACACTCATGTGAACCTGGAGGAAATATGTGTTCTATAGTCAACTCTTAATCGCCCTACTGGGCCCATCTCATTAAAGGTAATGTCTTATTATCCATCTATATCTTAGCCTTCAAACATAAAATGTGACCTTGGGCTGTGAACCTGCTACTAACTGTACAAGATCAGATTTCACTACAGCTTTCATAAGACACCTTCAAGGGGAAACTAAGGTATCTAGAAAAGGGGTTTAATGATTAAGTGACCTCAGTGAGCCACAGGATCAAAGCACCTGATGTATACTTTCCCACCATTTTGTGAAACAAACAGCTGCATTTTATACCATATCTTACTGTTAAAAGCTTGGTGTAATTTTTTGCCAAGAATCAGTGAACAAAGAATCTAGGCTTTATTTTTGCACATGAAAGCACTTGAACTCATGCACAATTAACCTAGTTGTTACTCTGCCCCTACAAGATAAATAAAGCCAGTGACTGGGTCCCATAATTGCTATAGGCTTGGTGATCATAAATCACTGAAAATTATGAAGCATTTTCTGGTGGAAGAAAGTTCCTTTATAGGATAAACAGCCTTAAAAACCTTTGTGGACAGCAGTAGAAACCATTTCTGCTTGGGTTTCTCTATATTAAATGCTAATTACATGTAATTGTACACATACAATACTTTAACTAAATGTTGTTCTAATAAGTCTATCCTTTGCTTCTAGAGATTTAAAATACATAGAATTATGACTTAGGAAAAAAATCTGATCATTTTTCTCAAATGCATACTAATAAATGGTAAATCCCTCCTCCAAGTGACATACTGAGATGATGATGTCCCTTTACACAAGTGACAAAACTAATACAGGTAGGAAAAGGCCACTATTGTGTCTAAGATTTCTACTGGAGAACATATTTTTATGCATCTAAAATATTATCATATGAAAAATTGTATCTTAATCTGATAATCTAGGCTAGCAACACAAGTATTAAAACCAATATTTATATATACACACATGCACACTTATATAAACACAACAGCTGTCAAAATGAAAGCAAAATGAAGCAGCCAAATGTAAAATTGATGAGTAGACACAAGTAGTCAGGGAAGAAAATCACAAACCCGACTCATTATGTTTGAAGAATAATGTTTCAAAATATGATATTAAAAACTGAAACCTTTTATTGTCCTCTTGAATCAATTAGCCAGAACACTGTCAAACCACAAACGTGCAACTCATTAGAAATAATGCTCCAGGAAGGAAATACTTCTCTTGCATCTCAGTATTGCATGTAATAACATCACAGGAAAAAGGAATGGTAGATGAAGTCTTGCAGTAGACGATTCATTACCTCCTACTGTGGTACTTGCAAAGTTGTAGACCCATAGTTGTACAGAAGAGAACCATATGAAGCTGGACTAGATTAACTGGATTTGGACTTCCTCCTCTATGGTGGCTAGGTCAGGCACGTGCAGAAATCCTCAACATTTTAGTACACACTGTTCTCCTCATGGATGACATGGAACACTTGCTTTTTTTCTTTTTTTTTTCTGTGCTTCTGAGTTCTGTGACACTTAGTTACCTGTAAAGGTAAGAAGTGACTCTATCAGAAGTCATGTATTGTAGGAAGAACTGCAAAATATGTTAGAGAATGGGTGGTGGGAAAAGTCTGCTTGAAAAATGAGTGAAGCATTCTCTACAGAGGGTACTTCACAGCAGGCTTCTTGAACTCAGCAAAAGCAGGGGATGTTCCTATATAAAGTTTAACAGATGCAATTGGTCCAGTTCAGATGTGACAGAAATGGAAGCAGACGGAGTAAGCAACACTTTCTTCTGGTTGCGCTAGAGTCTAAGATGATGTTACTTGCATAGCAAAGTGGAGAACAAAGCAGAATCAGGAACTTTGACTTGTGAGAAGAGCATAGTGCAGGATTTGAAGACCAGACAGATTGGTTTTGAAGACCAGACAGATTGGAAAGAAAATATGCACTATACAGGCCAGAGGCTGAGCTTTGAAGTTCTTGGCTGTTTGATGAGTATCTCCATAGGTTCTTCCAACTTCAGCTTTGTATGGGCAGTGATCTTATTCACTGACACTGTTTCAAAGGCCAATTTTTTTCATGGGCTACCACATGAAGAACCATGGCATGAGGACATGAAAATGTGCCTGTGTGCTGTGGAGCTGCTTGTAGTGCCAGTCAGTGCTGCAAATAGTTGCAGCCTACTTACTGATACAGACTTCCATTTTTACTGAGGAAGAAAGCCAGCTTATCTTTATTGTTCTCTGGAGCTGGGATCTACAACTGTTTTCAAATTTATTTGTGCACATCACAGGTCACAGTTTTTACCCCCTTCTAACTCATAAATTATCTAGATGTAAAATGAAAAAAATTCAAAATTCCTCTTCAAAGATAGGAAAGATATTTGCTCAAGTATTAGTTTAATTATTATTATGCAATTAATTCTGTCTGGAAGAATGAAAAATAGAGTAGAAAGAATGAAAGTGAATGTTACAGGTGAGCATGCAAGTCTTGGAAAAGTATGTCTTCTGAAAATGGGAGGTTTACCATTTAATAGATAAATCATGAGTTCAAGGGAAGCTCTGTAAATCTTTTTCCATTATGTATTGTTTACTTTCCCGGATAGTCTTTTGCATGTCAGTGGAAACATTCCCATTAGTAAATGTAAATCAAATTATTCATATTTTATGTCCTTAAAACCTAAAGCATTTATTGCAAAATTAAAAGAACTGATAGAATAAGAGTTATGTAGAGAGCTTGTGCTTAATTTCAGCTGCACAGCATTCATTATCATGCCTCAAAAATGCATGGAGGCATCTTTCATTTGGTGGAGTATTACTTCTGACAGCACAAATTAAATCTACCTACAGTGCATGTGTCCCGTTACTGTATGGAAATATTAGGTCTAGTATGTGCTGCTCCAACAGACAATGCAAAGCTAAACAATTGATTGCAATCAAAAGACAAAACAAAAGCATTACAATAATGTTACTTATTTGCATACATATCCATGGAGGATATAAAAGAATCACCTCTAATGCATATGCAGCTGTACAAGGGGCTGTGCATTTTGAAATTAATATAAATGGCTGTGTATTTAATCAATAACAAATCTCACATTAAAACTGTCCAGCTACATTTCTCCCACTGTATTTGTAGCATCAGAAGCCATGTTGCTAAATGCAAATAGCATTTATGGAATAGTTTGTGAAAAACATTTACTGTATAGATACTTATAAATCACTTCTGGTGTTTAGATCAAAAGAAGAAAAAGCACTTGTGTTCTTTCTGTTGTGTTTCAGAAATGCTAACGATGCAGCTGATGACCCTTCCTGGAGCTATTCAGCAAACACGTACTTGCATCAAAATATGAGGCAGAGAGTTTTGTTGCCCTTTATAGATGATGAGTTGAAAACAGTACATGAAGTAGTGAGTCTCAAACGAAAAAGTGAAATGGTAGCAGTAGAGCTTAAGAGAGATGGATTCCCAGTCCATTCTTTTTTAACTGTCCTTGACATAATGAATGAATTTAAGTAAGGGGCCCAGGGGGACAGGTACCAAACACTAATGGACTGTGCAGTGACTCTTGGCCTCTTCTGTACTGCATATGTCATCCAAAGCCTGGCAAAAAAGAAAAACAACAAACCACCAAAAAAACCAAAAAAACCCAAACAAATAAAACAAAACAAAACAAAAAACCAAAAACAAACAAACAAACAAACGAAACCAAAACAAAACAAAAAAAGAACAACCCAAAACCAAAAACCCCACCAAAGTAAAATAAGTTGGTTTTGGTTTGTTTTTTTTTAATACCTCTGTTCCAAGACAGAAATTACTGTTATGCAGTAAAATTTACAACACNAAAAAAGAAGGAGGAATTTTGATTTCAAGCAAGCTTGATGTTGAATGGGCAACTGGATTTACTTGTGGGTAAAACTGATGGGTTTTTTCAGATGAAGGTTTTGGTGGGGTTTCTTGTTGAAATTCTGCCTCTCTAAGAAAGATAGGTTTAATTCCCCAGCATGAGTGACTGGCACTAACAAATGGTCCAAGACAATATCTTCATGGCAGTTATTTCTCTCCAGAACTCTTCAGAAATTGTAATTTCAATTTAATCAGAAATAATTATCCCAATACTTTCCTTTCCAAAACAGAATACAA
Source organism: Agapornis roseicollis (assembly GCA_002631895.1). Classification (NCBI taxonomy): domain Eukaryota; kingdom Metazoa; phylum Chordata; class Aves; order Psittaciformes; family Psittacidae; genus Agapornis; species Agapornis roseicollis. The sequence goes on from NDXB01022474.1 coordinate 89,801, forward strand.
AGCAAAATAACACTCACTTTGTCTCTGAAACAAAGCTGATGGGAGAAAAAAGTGTACAGATTATTAATGTAAATAAATGCTTAATCTTTTTCTGCTCATGTCCAGCTCTGGTTTTGCTACATACATGTCATCATATGTAGCTATGCAATTAAAGTACTATGAGAAGCTGACCTCTTTGTATTCATTAAGAGTAAAGGATCAAAGTCTAAAAATCTGAACCTGTCCTATCTCCCAGAGTCTTTATTGGAACTCCCAGTGAGTTCATTGGATGCAACACTGAAACCTAAATTCCTAAAACTGTTAAAATTAAATGACACTCCAAGAGCAATGCTCCTCCTATTCTTAAAATGGGCTAATACATTGATTTTGAATCTGTGGTTTGGAGAATCAGTCTCAGATTAAGCGCTTCTTTGTGGCAGGAATTAGAAGTATAGCAGTGGGAGAATGCTTTAAAGAAATTGCTTATAGTGTCTTCCAACAATTACTTGTTTTCATAATTCAGCATTACTGATGTTGATAAATTAGAATTTTATATTGTAAAATAGCATGGCATCTGTTCTAGAGGGGCAGAGGAATGCTTATGTGAAAGCCCTTCCTACTGGGAAGCAGTTGATATGTGTGCAAGCACTTTTATAGTTTTGTCAAAAAAAACATAAAAGTGTTATTCTGGATTTACTAGCAGGAAGTAAAATCCAAATTGAAATAAGATTTTTAAATGGCACACAGTCCCAATACTTTTTATGTCACCAATAAAAAGAATACACATCGCACTAAATACAAAGTTTAAAGTTGCAGTACTATCTTGTACACAAAATGAAGAATGTTTACCCAAGAAAAACTCCTGACTGTGTTACTGCCACCTGGAAAAATAATAAGTATTATTCTCTGTATTGTCTTTTCTATAATTTAATTGCAGTTATTGATATAAACACTGACTTCACCGTATGCTTTATATATGTCTATAAGGATTCAACCCTGACGACCTGTCTTGCTGTCCTTCCCTCTTGAAACCTCAGTGAGGTTTTGAAACCTCAGTTTGAGGCAGTTTCAGGACACTAACATTTTTACTGTTTATATCTTAGAATAATCTTGAATATTCTGTTAAGGCAAGTTATGGTTATTGACTTTTGAAATACAGATGATGTATTGTTCCTTTTTTTCTATTTTGGAATGAAATATTTATGGCCAAGCTCTACTTATTAGATTCATCTCATCAACCCTATGGAGAGTAACAGACAGGGTTTGGCCAGTGGGCCCATCATAATATTAAAAACCAGACAATTCTCCCCCTTATCATGTTTCACATTTCTGCATCAGTGTCTGCAGGGCAGTCATTTCCAGTCATTTTTTATTATTTATTTATTTATTTATTTTTGTGGTCCACCATTGCTTTCAGCTCAGTCATTTTTTTTTTCTTTTAAAAACTAATTTATTTCATTGCTGGTCCTGGCTCTACCTTTAGCTAGTTTTAGGACAGAGAAAGGTGATGCAAGAAGTAACCTTTTCAGAAGCAGGTCTTCTTGCTCAGTGTGTTGCTTTTTCCTGTCTGTGGGAAAGTATATCTACTTAGAAATGCCTTTACAAGCAGACAAAGCCCTCACCTCTCCTCTTCATTATTATAAAAGAGAACCTCTTGGCAGAGAGCTAGGTTCTTGGGACAAGATAAATTATAGTTTTATTAAAACTAGTTAACCAAACTATTTTCTACAGATTGGTATGTATTAAAACATTTTTCTTTCAAAAAGGCAAGTGCAATGACTGCCTAATCTAGCATTAAAATAATTCTAAGTAGTATTGATGAATTGTCCACAGACAAAGAAGAGAGCTTGTTAGCCAGCTTGTGAAGAGAAACTGCAAGTGAGAAGGTGGCACTTGGTGATCTCTGACTGGCAAGCAGGAAAACATGACTTTGGCATATGAATCAGTATAGTATATTGTAGTTGTTAAAGCTGATGAGCATCACTCTTTTCTTGGAAGAAGAGCCCAGAATTACTGCAAATTTTGGGTTACAATGCAGTATTTACAGTCACCAATCTAAATACATTGGTAGGTATTCTGTCCTTGAGCAGCAAAACAGAAGGAAAGGAAGAAAAAGAGAAGGAAGGGAAGGCAACGCAAGGCAAGGGAAAAGTGAATGCTGTGTTTAGCCAGCCACAGCTCTGCTGTGATTTTCTGCATCCTGGGACCTCTGTCCTGCTCTCCTTTTCTGTCACAAAGAAAGGAAACAAACATTTCTCTAGTGTTTCTCTCCGTTCTAGGTGGAGGGAATAAGCTTGGCTCATGGAAGAAAGATAGAAGTGAATTTGAGGCAAAACCAGGTGTTGACTTAAGAGAGAATGGCATGATATGATTTCGGGTGGGGAAAAGAAGGGGTTTACACTCCAGAGCATTGCTTTATCTGTTATTAAGACTGGTAACCAAAAATGTAGTGTAACTGGAACATAGAATTACTGTGTGGTCTGAAAACACAATAAGGGCTATCAGGCAGGAAAATATGACCAGAATGATTTATTAGTATCACAGGCAGTATCCTGAGTCCAGTCATGATTTTGATAGCTGTGTCCAGGTTAACCTCTTGTCTTACTTCAACCTCAGATTGACACAGAAGGGAAGTGCTGAGTCAAAAACAGAGTAAAACAGCTAATGGTTTCTGGCCTCGGAGGCTGAGCTATTTTCTCTTCCAGGTTTGGAGAAATGTTGTGCTCCTGGCCAGTGCACCATCACTTTATTTCATATGATCATTTCTTGCTGTGTTTAAATTGTGCTAGAAACTGCAAAGAACCAGCTCAGGAATCAGGGAAACTTAAGAGTGCTCCCACTCGGGCTATTTACTTCATCTGTTTCTGATTCGTGGATGAAGCAGGAGATTGACCTTATCATGTTTGAAAACCTGAAATCCCATAACAGATGTCAGGATACTGAGTTTCAAACAGACCAGTTTGAAATCAGAGTTTAGATACTGCAAATTTCTGTGCATGTGCAGGTAGGACCTGTCCTGAAAAGAGATTAGCTACTGAAGTTACATTGGATAAAGGAAGAGACCTAATGTATGTGTTAGGGCTTTTAAATTACACTGATCAGAATTTTATCAACTTGATATTGCAATTGTAGATACAGAAATCTTTCAAAGTTCACAATATGATGTCCTAGATGTTTTGTGGAGGTAAAATACCTAGATACCTTACACATTAAACATGCATACATTTTTATCTGCCCTCATTTCAGGTCTGCTAAGTTGATTTGTGTATGATCTGAATGCAACCGTTGTTTTAGAGTAATCAAGCCTGATTATAAGCTTCCCTTTTTAGTTTCCATAAAAACAACCCTAAACCCAAACAAAAATAACAATTTTTTTGCATTCAGGGGTAACATGCAAATGAACTGCTGACTCACAACTGCTTGTGTTTTGCACAGATTGCCAGCCTGGGAGAAAATGATGAGACTGTAACATTGTCTACCTTTGGAATTTTATGGATGCCACTTACTAATACATGTGTGGTGTTTAAGTCAGTGAAAGAGTCAGTATTTTATCTTCTAAGAATTGCATTTAAAAAATTAACTTATGATTAGCTGGTGCAGACTTCCATTACTGCAATATAGATAGATTTTAAAAGCCTTTTGACAAAAAGATGCACCTTGGAGTATTTTAGATGCACTCAGTATTTTAGAGCACTCAGTAGTTCTATTTTGTATTTTTTATATTCATAGTGATTGAAAAATCAACTTCATTTGGGGTCACAGGATAATAACATCAGTTCTGTTCTTCTCCAAAGTTTGATTTTCTGTTTGTGTTTAAGAAGCTGACAGCCATATCTGAAACTCATTGATTATCTGCTTGTAATAGCAAATCATCTTGATGGAACGATCAACAAACCTTTTCCACTTTGTCAAATGTATTCCAAATAACAATAAAATAGGGCCAAGATATTTGAAATTCAATTAGAATAATGATCATCTGGTTTATTTATTCTGAAAAATAAAATAAAAAAGACGTATTTAAAGAGCAAATTGTGATCAATTTAAATGGATCATAATTTTAGATGAAATGCATTGTTCCCTTCACTAGTCTAAAGAGAAAATTTATCTGGGGATTCTAGCATTGCCACGTAGTTTTATTTATTTTGTGTCGTAAATGAGAAGAACACCTTGAAGGAGTCCATGCATTCATTAACGTTATGTAATCTACCCAGTCTAAGGTTTTCTCTTCAACTTCTCTTAAAATCTTGTAAAATCCATTGCCCCACACCAATCTTTCACAGTCACCCATGTAACTTGAGATTTACTACTTCCTCGTGAAGTCTCGCCAGATTAACATCGTTATACAAATGGGTGGGGTCAGATGGTTTCTTTTTCATTCTGTATTTAAAATCAAAATACTCTGCTGGGTAATCTTGCTTCACTTCCTACACTGTTTAATCTGTACAAACAAACCAGAAGAGAAATGTCTTCTTTCTTTGGTGAAACCAAGGCAACCCACAGAATGTCTCTGCTGAAAAATACAATTGATTGCTCACAAATGAATTGATAAATTACAGCCTGCAAATTACTGCAATAGAAAATTAATGTAGTGGCTTGGAATAAGGCAGATTTCAGCATTTTTGGATAACTGCTTACCACTGTCTGCAAAGGAAAATTTTGTTTCTTTGTCACTGAATATACAGAGATTTTTTATATGAACAGTATCAAATTCTTTCAAGAATCTGAATTTGATTCACAAAAGAATGAAATTATACTTCACAATGGAGCTGATAAATGAAACTTTTATATATGAAGAGGCCCACTCATTTACCTCTGATTTTTGAAGAACTTTCAAAATGCAAACTAGAAAGAAATTTAATGCTCTGCTGTTTATTTTTGGAAACGAGTGTTTGAGCCATGTGCTATAAGTGACCCAAACATGGATGCTTGAATTTCTTATCAGTATTTTGACAGAATGGATGTAACACACAGCCTTAACATCAGCTAAAATGGTGGACTAGAATGTCTGTGAATATAGCTCAAAGTTGTTTATCATTCTAGGATACTGCCATTTGGATTTGGTATTTGATCACAGTGGTTAAATTTAGATCTATCAGATTTTGTTTGAAGTAACAATTTAAGTGCTCAGTCCTCTAATGCTAGAAATGTGTAAAAAGCAATAGAAATTCTGATATCAGTATGTCTGCCCTTGGTTACTCCATGTAAACACTTGAAATAAGAAATTATGGCTGAAAGGAAACCTGTCAGCATTCTGACATTGATCCCAGTGGAGATACATGTTATGGCACTTCCCGTCCTGTACCCTTTTTGGTGTGGCTAGGCAATTTAGCTACCCTCAGCTCCCTCTGAGTTTACGTGACAGGGAAAATGAACTAACCAGAGCTCTGCTGTGATGGAACAGCATTGCAGCATCAAGGTCTGTGAATTCTACCAAGAAAATGCATGTGAGCTCATCTTTCATTTTTAAATGAGTCAGGTTTCCCTTGGAGCCTTTAGGTTAGAAGAAAGAAATAAATACTTACCAAAGGCTACTGATAAAATCTACACTTTTTCTTCATTTTTTATTTTTTTAATAGAAAAAATGTGCAACCTCCCTTCCAGCAAAAAGATGTAAATTGTAAATTTTAAGAAACAAATCCTGCTGCACAGCAGGTTTAGACAGGCTGCTACAGTTGGGGCCTTAAGGCATTCTGTGGCTTCCCTGTGGTTAGCCATGGTTCTCATTTGTAAAGCCAAGAGAATTCCCACTGTTGCTGTAATCATATGCACGATCCTTCTTCCATCTCAATGCACCCAGAATCAGTTAAAAAAGAAAAATAGGCCAAATGTTGGTTGTTATGTAGTCAGCTATTCAAAAGCTTAGGAATCCGGTATATTTTGTAGGATTTAATTTTGCCCTCAGGAAAAGAATTAAACTTTTTAGTGGATATCTTAAAAAACAGAAAGAAGAAAGTCAAAAAAAGAAGAAGTGGTGAGCCACTGAGCTGGTGAACGTTTTCCTCATTCAGACATGGCAGTAAAGACACCAGAATTTATTTTTATTGAGATGTTTTTAGGTACAGCATTCTCACTCTCCATTCAACTCTAGTTTTCCAAGTATGGAAAATCCTTTCAGAAAAGACATGACTAGATACTGTAATCCTTGCCACTGTATACTCTCCCATGTCAGCTCAGTGAATTCCTATACAGTATTATCTTGCATCTCTTCTGTTAACAACCCTTGATGAAATCATTTCAGCATGTCCTTTGGATTCCCTTTACTCTTTTGACGCCCAGAAAATATAAGTCAGTAAGTTTCACAGTCAGTTACATTTTGTTGGTAAAAGTACTTTAGTTTCTTTCCCTTTGAAAATTTCGTATTCCCTCCTTCCTGTAATGTGAAAAAGAGGAAATATCTGTTCCATACTTACCTTATCTGAGTCTTTCATGATGCTATAAACTTCTCTTTTCCCTCTTTCTGCCCTCTGTCATTTCTTTTTCATTGTTAAAGAGTGCTATCTACTGCATCTTGCCCATTGTAGAAGCTGTTTCCCTGTGCCTGCTGCACCTCCCCTCTTCCCCTGCCCCCGCCATAAAAGTTGGGAAAAGCCTAGATTAGAAGGGTCTTCTGGAAATTATCTGAGCCCACCTGCAGTTGACAGCAGGGGGTTGGATTAGGTTATCCATTGGCCCAGCAAGACAAGTCCTCAATTTCTTTCAACAAGGGAGATTCCACCACTCTTCCAATGTTTGGTTCTCACAGTGAAGAATCTCTTCATATAGACTGATGAAATTTCCTTTTGAAGCAGCTGACGCCCATTGCTTCCTTTTCCATTGCTGCGCCCTTGTGATAAAAGCACCTTCATCTTCATAATAACAGGGAATTTTCTTCTCCCTACACATTCCTTTAAATTTCTCAACACTGAATATCATCTTTTATTTTACTGCATAGTTGTTCAGCTTTGAAAACAGACAATTGAGATGGGATATGGTTAAACATGAAATGGTAATTTTAAACAAAACCAAGTGTTCGGCATTTCTCACAAATCAACACATAAGCCGTAGAAAGAGGTTGCATAATTTTTAAATCATGAGGAAATACTTTTTTTCCAGGCTATTTTAGGGCCTGAAAGTATGCATGATTTCTATATAAATTTGAAGAATAAATTTTAAAGTGATCTTTTAAAACTTACTAAGAACAAAACAGTCCAGGCTCAGAAAATCCCAAACACAATTGTTACTAAAATTTCTTTACATTATTCTTAATGTTTTTTTCACCATAAATATCTTTTGCTAGCTATTGTCAAAGTTAGAGTACTAGACCATACGTTGTGATTTAGTACAGCCATTTCATGTTACACTTCTGAAAAAAACCTTCCTCAACTGCTTGGTCCATCTTAGATTGAAGTTTCCTGAATAATTCTTCAATGTCTGCTTCCTTTTGCTTCTAAAGGAAACAAAAATGGAAAACTGTTCCAAAAATGGAAACAAGACTAGAAAAATGATGAATAGCAAGTAATCTATTTTGAAGGAAATCATGGTGAGAAAGTTCATTGCAAATAGCCAAATGAATGTGCACAGAACTATATTGGAAAGATTTATAAACAGCTGTTCCTGTATAAATGCTTGTAAGTGTAGTAGTGATCAGAATATGTATAAGGAGCAAGCTTTTCCAGACTCTGAAGTCTGAGATGAAGATTAGATATTGACACATTTTTTTAAAGAAACACTGGAAATACATTCCACAGACTCTATTTCTGAGAAGTACTGAGCTGAAATAACTTGTGATGCTTACAAGACTTTATGTTATATTTTGGGATGTTACACCCTAGCAGATTTACACCATGTGTCTCCCTTTTTGTTTACACAGAGCACCACTCAATTTTTAAAATTCCCTTGTCTTTCCCCAGATATCATTCTCCTTATTTGCTAGATATTTGTTGCTCATCCTTTCCTATGCCTTCTTATTAGGAGGGCATCGATTCTAAAGTTTTTGTGGCTAGAATATCTGGCATATTATAATATCTTCTTCTTTTACTACCAAATATTGGAAGTACACCCTTGGTTGCAGCTAATTCAAGGATGTAGAGTCCTTTAGGTTTAGGGTTCAGATATTCTCTCCCTTCTGCTTCCTTTTCTGCTTTTAGGAGAGTGGAGATGAGGTCAAGCATTTTAAACTTCTACTGCCACTGAAAGAAATGATCCTGTCCTCCTTCCACCCCACTGTTTTATTCCCTTGCCCGTGCTCTCTCTGATGCCGCTACAAGTTTCTGGAAGGAACCAGTTAAACCCCCAAAGGGAGAAACATTAATAGAGAGATACAGGACTATGTTTGGTAGCAGAATCTCTTCATGCCAGCTTAAAGTGTTAACACTATAGCTTAAACAGGCTTTATTTGCTAATATTTGCAGCTTCAATGAGCAGCTTTTACAGTTCCAAATGGCTCTATAACAAGCTAATCACACATATCTATGTCTATGATACTGAATGTCTAAACCTGTTAATTTTTCATTTTCTTTTCTGAATTTTGACAGAGAAATAAAAAAAATTTAGTTTTAACAATACAGTCTGTAAGAACTCAAAAAGTACACATATAGAAGAAGTTAATTTCTGATTTTTCCCCCATGAAGTTGCTTGAATATTCCCCACTGAGTTTCCTGTTAGTGTAGAAGTCAGCTTTTTACTAAATAAAATGGTATCAGTAAGCACTTGTTAGCTGAAGAGATGGCCTGTAACTGCACATTTAAGTTAATTTTAGCAGCTATTCAGGCAAATTCTCACCTCCTCCCCCTCACAGATACATTCTAATTCCCTAGGAAAAAGGCAGAAATAAAAGGCAGAAAAAAAGCCTGAAAAGGGTATTTCCAATTAGAGTGGCTTTCATATATTTACATTCTATCTCTTTCTGCCAGATAATTGAATGAAACGTGATACATTCTTTTGATCTTTGTCGAGATGATGTAAGCTGTAGATATTGTTCCATTATACAGTTCATGTGGACATAGGTAGTATTATGCCACAGCTTCTTTGGCACGGCTCTGGAATCAAGTGTTCAGCTGTGATTAATGATGAAGAATACGCAGGCCTACTACTGAGTCTAGGATCCTGCTAATTTCTGCTCCTGTTTTTTTCTCTCAATTCCAGCACTAGTTAATGTGAACTCTGTGAACATAGCATTTCTGATAACTTGTCATACAGCTTGTACTACCAGCAGTTAGCATAGTACTCGCATAGACCTAATGATCATTAGAATCTCAGTTGTCTTAATTCTTTCTTATTACTGTATCTTTGATGCTCTTTTTTTACCTTGAAAATTTTTATTTAGTGTTTAATAGAGAAAAGACTTTTAAACTTGTGCGAGGTTTCCTTATGCACTGAACAATCAATTAATACCCTTTGATATGTTATGCCAAGTGATATGTGTTTTAGCATAAATATTTCATTATTAAAGGGGAGATCATTCTGTCCTAAAGCTTTAATTAAATTAGATGCTTTTCAGATGATTGCCAAGAAGAAACAGTCCATTATGAACAATTGCCACTGCAGGAGATTTCTGCTTATTGAAAGACAAAAGGGTAATTTCATCTAGGATTGTTCCAAACTGTACGAGTCCTTCATACTGATAAGGGAATTCTTCCTCTTTTAACCTTGATATGTACTGTAGTAATGAATTTATGAATCTTTAAATTCAGTCACATCATTAAAGTAGGGATATGATGTTAGCACTGAGAAGTAAATGATGAAAATTTATCTACATAGCAGTTTAAGAGATCAGAGTCAATACCAATTTGTCAATAATTACCATTGCTTTAAAAGCAAAGCCAGCATGATAAAAGTAGGCAGCTATGGATCTTTACTGTATGCCAACTGCAGTTTGGATATTTCCAATGACATAGTGTTCACATGGCAAACTAGAGCTTTAGAAAAACTAAATATCCTTGAAACTACTGCTGAGACACCTCAACTATAACTTCCATGTGATACCTTCATGGTAAGATAAAATCCAAGTGTTTCATTGTCAATCCAAAATACTTCTGGTTTGGGGCAAAATATTCCTCTATTGCAGTTTTGCCTAATTATCTGAACATCTTCCACAGATCAGAATCCTGTTTTTTGACATGCTGTAGACTCTGTAGTCATGTGTATATCTCCCACAGAAAACACGTCACAGCAGTTCCCTTCAAAATATAGTACAGCTATGCATAATGCATGATGAGACTAGAGAGATGTGCAATGTGAATCAAAGTTTTAATGTCCTAGTTTTCCAGATTTTTATTATTTATTCACTGGGTTTTTAGAGGAGCTCTGTTTAAGAATCATGTCAGCTGTGACAAGACATAAAGCCAAGCAAGACTTTCAGTGAGAAACTGAAAAAGACTCTCTCTGAACATGTTTTAATATTGAAATCAGTATTGGGGAACTTGGTTCTTATTTTGCCAGGGGGAAGAGAATTGCATCAATAGAGTCCCACTTGCTGACAGCAGGTTCTCACTGAAGATCTTAGGACAAGGAAATTCAAAGCATGATACTTTTTCTCTGTGCCTGAAACAGCTGCTTTTACTCAAATGGTTGGTCTATATTTGCTTCTTTGTATCTGTTGACAAAGGTCGTAAAAAGAGATGATGTAAAAATTGAGCACTCATTGTCATCTTGGACATAATCTTAAGTAGCCAGATGCCTGGCTTGACTTGAAGTCTTATTTGCCTCCTTGTTCTGCAGAGCATGCAGACGTCAGTAAAGTTGTTTAAATACAAAATAAACAGCTCAGCTTCACATCTGAGTGCAATCCTGTTGTGGGACTGTACCCTCTCAGGTTACCTGAAATATTTCCCTTCCCTGATATCAGACTACTGGAGTCCACTTGAAATTCTAGTCTAAACACAGTTCTTACATAGGCTGCAGCCTTGTGGACATTTCAGCCATATCAGGCTGTCAGGGTGCTATCAGGGTAGACACCTTAAAACATTCAACAGTGTGTCTGATGATAACATTATGTCTACACAGTGAGGGAAGTCATATCTAGATTAAAATGGAAGTGAAAATCAAGCACCTTGCATTTCTGTAGGAATACTGTGAAGGGCTCTCTCAACAATGTGAGATGCTGTTTTGTTTTGCCATAGGGCAAGATGTGACTTCTTAACCAGGGGTGTTGTTTCTGGAGCTGTGTCCAAGGAAATAGTGAAGTAACAGATCTGTGGAAGTGCTTTTAGGGTCTCAGGCATGGAGCAAGTCAGAAATGAATTATTGGAGGTACCTGGATAATTCTGTTGTTCTGCCATTTTCTTCAAAACCCCTATTTGCTGAGCAACATATTCTTGACTGTATTCACTGAGCAATAAAGGGAAAAAAAATGTTTCATAATTTCAGTATTTTTATCATTGATGGTAAGTGCAAAAAAAAAAAAAAAAAAAAAAAAAAAAAAAAAAAACATGAAAAAAAAAATTTAANTTTTCTTCAAAACCCCTATTTGCTGAGCAACATATTCTTGACTGTATTCACTGAGCAATAAAGGGAAAAAAAATGTTTCATAATTTCAGTATTTTTATCATTGATGGTAAGTGCAAAAAAAAAAAAAAAGAAAGCAAGAAAAGAAAGCAGTGCAAAACTAGCTTACAACCTTTGAATGACTGAAAATTGATTCGGTTTTATTTAAGAATTTTAAGGATCGTTAAAGTAGTAATCTAGGGAAGGTGCTGTTTGTCTGAGTACTTTACTATTCAGTGGTAAGACAGCTGATAAATCTTTATTGAAAAATCATTTGAAAACCTAATATGTGGGATGAGTTCTTACCAGGTTGTGGGTGCTCATTGTTCACTTTTCTAGCTGTATTTTTTTGCTTTACTGGGGACAGTAAAAGGAGAAAAGGACTGGTGGGAGTGCAGGAGCATGAAGATCAGCGTGAAAGTGAAGTCGAGAAAGTGGGAAGAAATCAAACCAGTGAGGGGAAATGCATAGGTTTTCTTATGTGAGTGGAGAGTCAATGTGGTGCCTGCATAAACAGCAAAGGAAACTTGCACATTTAAATGTTTTCAAGGCTGACTGTTCAGTTTGAAGCTATTTCAGTTTGGCATACACTGGCTGAAGGGAGGGAAGTTAACAAGGCACAAGACAAAATACAGTAACATGATTGGATTGTTTGTTGTTTTTTTTTTTTTTTCTGGAAAATTATCCTGATTTTGTGTGGGATTGACTTTATGCTTTTGGATCTACTGAAATCAAAAGCACTGTGTATCTAAGTCAGTCCTGTGCCCAGCTCAGAAGGGATGAATGGACAGACTCTTCTGGCTGCACTGTATCTCAGTGGCTGCAATGACCCAGCTATTGCTTGGCAGAAGAGGTTGACAACCAGAAGGCTGGGAGCTGTGCTGAGGACACTCCCGTTCAGGCAAGGGGAACAGGAGTTCCTGGGCAAGATAGGAGACAGAGTGCTGGAGGACAGTAGAGTGGGAGGTGCCTACAAAACAAAGGAGCAGACCCATACAGTGGGGAGGGATAGGGAAAAGGGGGCACAGCTTAATGCCCCTTTTCTCCTTGGTAAGAGTGGTCTTTGCTGCCCCACCTCTGCTCTTGCCAAGTGGCAATGCTGGAGCTGAGGCAGAATTGATGAGTGCAAGACAGTCACAGTAAACCTGTTCATCACCTGCCGGCTTCCTTTCCTCCTGTTGCCCTTACTCATGTCTGCCCTAACTAATGGGGTAAAGCTGAAGTGCAAGGCATGTCTGTTCATTCAAGGAAGTGAACCAACAGCACTGTGCAGCACTGGTTTAATCAGGGAAATTGAGTGCAATGAAGAACTAAGCTGGTCAAAGGCAACTGAAACTAGTCTTTGAATAGTGTGGACAGGGCCACATATACCAATTTGCAGAGAAGATTCTTCAAGGCAACTAAAAATTCCATTAGCATAGACATATGCTTGACATCAGACTTCAGCTGTTAACTGAGATACCCACCTCTAAAGAGCTTGCCTGACCATATAATGTGAAAGGCTGCATGGGAGTTGCAGTGGATTGCTTTTAATCTCTTCTACTAGCAGAAGGAAAGGCACAGTACACTCCCTATTATGTGCCACTTTGCCTTCCATCTTCCCACATCCTCATTCCTCTTCCTGCTGCTGATGCTCGGCAAAGCATCACTGGGGTGAGACAAAGTTAGTGCAGATTCAGTCAGCTGTTCTTATTGGCTTTAGACTGTCTGCAAATGCTTTTGCTCAGGGAAAATTCTGCACAGGAATGGCTCATGCCTTGCTTCCTCATGCTATGTTGTCTTGTGGCTGTACAAAACAGTACAAGCACGCATCCACTGCATTTAGCCAGTTGTAGAATCTAATGCTAACCAGCCTGCACTGTAGAGTAATGAAATATGGGGAAAACATAGTTTTTGCCATGTTTTAAGAAAAAAAAACACCTTTATATTAGAACTTGAGCCTGCTGAAACAAATGACTTTTATCAGAATGGGCTTGTGATCCTAAAGCAGTCATGCATACCCACACAGGGCATTGGAGTAACCCCAATAAAATCAAGAATGCAACAGTGGGAAAAGAGGATATTTGTTTTGTAAATCATTATTATTCACATGCCTATTGGTGCCAACTTACCTTGTTGATAAGGTTTTGTGAATAAAGTTTTTGAAAACAACTGTACATGCAAACTCTTTGTGAATTTGGAATTCAGCTGAAAATTGAGATGTAAGCAAATTTCTTCACATCTGTGTGTTAAGAAATGGCTGATGCCCTGTATAATGCAATGAAGAAGCTCAGGAAGAACACTGATCTGCACTGGCAATATTTGGGGTTTTTTGTATTTACCTCTTTGCTGGCCCTGTGATTCAGTGTGATGTGAATAAGTTGTTTGTACTAGTGCACAGGAAACCATTGAACATGGAAAATAGTACTTACTAAAATAGATCACGTTCCCAAGGGGGAAACAGCAAAATGACATGAGATTCATAGAATAAGGAATAACTAAAATTGCCCAATTATTTAAACTGAGGTATTTTTCTATCAATATAAGATCTTGCTGTGCTTCCGGAGCATAATTTAGAGTAGGCATTTTGCCTGCAGTTCACAATATAAATATTTCATATGATCTCCCACACTATTAGAATAATAGAGGTAGTGTTATTTAATCCACTCCTGGCAAAGCAGATGCTTGCCAGAATGCATAAAGCACTCAAGGAACTGTTTTTGCTGTAGTTTAAACTAGTTTGTAGAATGATTTATCTAAAGGTAGGTTCGTCACTGTGGAAGTGGTTTTGATGATGTTTGAGAGACACAATTTAAAGTTGCGTGAAGGCTTGTAAAAAAAACCACATAGTAAATCAAATATTAACAATAGAAGGATGAAAAAAAGGCTCTCTAAAAGGTAAGCAGGTAAATGAAGAGTCTTGGGAGGGCAGGGAGAGGCCTGGGACAGACCATTTCTAAGTTGGACTTAGATATTGTGGCCACAGGTAAGTGGAGTTGAATATACCTTTTGAAAAGCAGTTACAAGCATAGGAACTGTAAGCCTTAGCAGAGAGTACGCAACTGCTGTGATTTCTGTGTAGTGGTCTCAAAAAGTGTGTGGCAACTCAGCAGGGATGAAGAAGCCCAAAGTTTAATAAAGCTTTTCCTAAAAATAAAACCTTTAGAGTGCATTTTAATACCTCAAGAGACAGTCAGCATCTCTCTTACTCCTTACCTGCAGCACGTTTCAGTTGCCTATATGTGATAGACTACTGTCCTTGGGTCTGAGGTGGGTATTCAGCTGTCATAGGAATTAGCCTAAGTGGTCCAAATATTCCTTCCCTAGCTTCATTTCTACAAAGTGGAGGAAAGGTAAGTATTGATTGCTAGGCACTATAATTTTGCACACTTGAGCCATGGTCTAGTATTTAGAATGGGATTGTTGCTAAAATCCAATGGAAAACATTTGATGCTATGCCCTTTTCCCTGAGGTGACTGTGCTTAAAGCTGTTACGCATAAGGAAAGATAAGAAGATGACCATTTGTTGTGTGCATTTGTTATGTGGCATGTCATTCAGTACTCTTCCATTTATTTACACTTTGCTTTTCATGTTTATTGTAGCTTTTATTATTGTATTTGATAACATGGCATCAGATGCAAAGGCAGAAATGTTTACTCTGTTGGGGGTTTCAGTATAGATTGAAAAATTCAGCAGCCCCTGCATGGATAGGCTTGAGTTGGAAATTCACGTGAGAGTAACAAGTATTATAATGCAGATGAGCCAGACAGGAGAGAAGCAAGTTTATAATAAGGGGCTGCTCTGGCAATATTAATCTGCCTGATGTAGACTGTGTGATGAATCATCCAGCATCGCCGCAAGGGCTGCTGCTGAGCTCTGCCTGCAAGTGGGACAATAAAAAGTGTGCATGGACGGGTGGAGGAGAGGGCACATGCAAGAGATTAGGAAAGGACAAAGAACAGCTATTTAAAACTGGACATCTTAAGCCTGACTAGTAGCTCATGTTATATATAATTCAGGCAATTCTTTGGGTAAATCATTTTGTATGCTCCATGAAATGCAATTTGCTTCCATGGTCAAGCATGACAAAGGTTTCACAGAATTGCAGTTGGCAAAGAGCTCTTCTAGGATAGTTAATTTAGGGCCTGTGAGATTGCTGGGGTGTCTTGTCAGAACATTAAATAATCACACAATGTCATGAGGGAATATCTAATTAAGAGCCCAATTCCTCAAGGGTCTGAGTACCTGTTACCATGTGCTGAGAACCCTTAATTCCCACTGACAAGAGCAGGAGCTCAGGGTGTTCCCTGCAGGCATTTAATAGGATTGTGCCCTTACTTCATTTGGCTGGGGTAAGTCGAGGCCAGTCAGGTGAAGCGACAGTAATCAAACAAGACAAGAAAATGACAAATAGGGTTACATCCCAGTAGGAATGTTATCACTTGCAGATAGATGATGGAACACACCTTGGTGTGAAGCCCCTGTGAAAATTAGGGCCAGATTTAAGGGTACATTCTTCGCGGTTAAATTTGTGCCTTTGAGAAAGATCCACTTGTACTCATCCTGTGCAAAAAATCTGTAAAAGGTAACATGAATCCTTTGTCAGCCCAGGCTGTCATCCTGTGGGAACAAGCGTCAGAGTTCCCACCCACAGTTCAGTCCCAAGAACTTCAGTGTTTTAGGTGACCTTAAGAGGGTTTGCTTGCCTTACGAAGGCAGAGGGCATTTCATCCAGTGTTTGGGAAGTATAAAACTTCATTTCAGGGAAACGTGGGTGCTGAAGTTCCCTGAGCAGCATTCTTGGTGTGACTCAAGAGATAGAACAAAATTTGAGGTGAATAGATGGAGACTTATCAGTAAGACGTTTTTAGTTTTTTCCTTCTTATATACCTGCAGCAGTGTTAAAGAGAAGAATGTTAGATTAAATCAGAATAGGCATTGTGTTTTGGCTTATGCTACTTCTCTTAGGCAGAGATGAAGGTAGAAATGGTGTTGATTTTTTTTTTTTTTTGTATAAAGAAGCATTACAAAAGGAGTAAATGAGAAAGGAGCATGGCTTTATGTTAAGCACTTTTGGGAGAGTGAAAAGTTGAAATCAATCCCTGTGTTGTCAGGCTCTTAAGTGAGGAATGATGCATTAGACTACCTGATTTTATTTGATTTGTTGGGAAACCAGAGCTGCTGTGTCATTTCTTGAACAGAATTACAGGCTTCATTTAGAGATGCAAAGCGCACATATCATTCTGGAAGAGATCAACATAAGCATTTTCTATATCATGAGTAATGCTTACTGGAAGAAATCAAATTACTGTTACACAGACCATCTGTTTTCTTTGCATGCAATCATGTAAGTGTTTTAGGACAAACCATCCTTTTTAATCAATTGTAAATCTCTTATGGGATGGCACTGTTTTCTGTAATAAAATCTATTTTTATGATAAATGTGAGAGTTTTAAATACTGGTTTCTTCTACATAAATATAGTGTACATATTGTTCATAACATAAAGAGTAGGGTGTACAGTATTAGCTATTATCTGTCAAGAACTTAATTTTAGGGCTTTTTGGGTAGCCATTTTGGGTATTTGTTGGATCTGCAACTCTTTCGTGTTCAACTATCATAACAAACTACATACTGAGTAATACAGTCCATTTATAGCCTGGGAAATTTCTTCCTACCTAAATTTAGTAAATGTAGCATATAGGATCTCTGTTTTGTAGCATGCCTACTGTGATCAAAGTGAATACTGGGGAGGATGATTGTCCATTGTCTAAATGCTTATACTTGGAGAGACTGAATTAAAAAAAAGCATGTTTTGTTGGAAAATTATGCTATGTAATGACATTACAGATACTTAAATTTATGATATTTAGAAGACAGTCATGGAGTGTGAGACTCACTTCATGTTTAAGGCTAACACATTCATAGATGTATATGGTCCTATTCATTTTCGTGGATGATTGATTAAGCCTGTCATTTTATTTTTTATCACTTCTGTCAGCTCTCCTGGTTCTCTTATCATCTTTGGATGCACTCTTGAATTCAGAGGGAGATGAAAGTCTGCATCTTAAGTAAAGTCTCCTCTGATTTCAAAAGAGGCTCTATGTGCACAATATCCAAAGTTGTGCTGTATTGTATCAAATGCTCCTGAAATAAAAGAAGGGAACAAGAACTGTAAGTAACACAATTGGAAATTCCCAGAGAAGGCTGGCTGTCCTTCTCAATGAGGTCAGCAAGACTGAATTTCATTTGTTCAGACACTTTCAGATCAATAGTATTTTGTCTGAATAATTAAGCTACTTACTCAGGCTTGAAAAGTGTGTGGTGCTAAATTCTTGCTTTTCTTGGAAAAACATGATGAGGCAAAGAGGGAGAAACAGGTAGAGAACGCACCTGGAAAAATGATAGTGCTTAGAGTCTGGTGCCATCCCATGGTACAGTGGAGGCTTTCTGCCCAAGGAAACATCAGGTGACATGAGAGGCCCCTATAAGTCCTATTGTGAAGTGTGGACTCAAAATTTCCATGTCCTATATATTCCCATTTATTATAGCTTGTGAGCTTCCAGTATGCAGCACACAGAAAGCTATTTACCAAACTGCTAATGAATCCTAGAACCTCCCTAGATTTGAAGCTTACCTAGATCAGTCAAGACTCTGATGAGAACTAGGTCATCAGTCATTCATCTTTTATCAGTCTGCATTAATTCAGCAAAAGGGAAAAAATACCAACAACCATAAGAAGGTGAATTGCTTACAAAATCATATAGTAAGAGAATGACAAAGATAAAATAAAAAGTAAAAGTGCAGTTAGTAGTGGTCTAACAGTTTTACACAGTTCACAGTATTTTCTATCAAATTCAGAGTCTCTTCTTTCAGGAAAGTATTAAATACAAGATAAATTTTTACTCTTTTTTATATTTTCCCCTTTTTTATTTTTACTTCTGCCCTTCTTTTACTCAGAGGGAATAAAACTGCAGGCAAAGTGAGTATTTCATAGAATCACAGAATCGTGATCAGATCAGGCTTCTAGAGGACATCAACAATGTCTTAGTCCAAGCAAGGCAAATTTAGACAACATTGCTCAGGGCCTTGTTTGGTTGAGTTTGGAGCATCTATAAGGATGGAGATTCATCAGCTCTTCCAACTACCTGTTACTCAGTCTTTCTTTTGCTGCTGATGTTCCCTTAGAAGTTCATCTGGTTGCTTCTCATGTCCCTCACCAGTTTCAAGCCCAGCTGGGGTCTGGCTTCCCCAGTTTCATCCAAGCAGGCGAAAACAAGGAAGTTCTGCACTGATCACGAGTAATCCTTCCAGCTTCTTAATCCTCTGTCTGCCTTTCTGCTGTGCCTGCATGACTTTCCACATGATAAGCCGGGAAGTCCTTGTGTACTGGGGAGCCTGTTCTCATCAAGCAGCTTGCTCTTCTGGACCACTTTGCCATCTTATTTTTCAGGAGACACATTTCAGTTTGCGCTGTCAAAACATGTAAATAATGCAGATGTTTGGTTTATATTTTTCACTTCATCCTCCTTACTTCCCACGCTTCCGTCTTAACATCTCCAAATGTTTTACAGCAAGATGTAGCAGTGTAATCTGAGTGATATCAGCACATTATATTTCTACAAGGTTTCCTTTTTCAGCATTATTTTTCATTTGTATATGAGCAAATTTACTACAGATTTTTTTTAAGTGCTTGTTTAGCAGTTGCCAAGTATTTTGCCTTTTCTCCTGGCTTCTTTTTCTTTTTTTTTTTATCTTTTTTTTTCTTTGCCAGAACTTGTAACAGTCACCATGTGTTCTCTAACATCTTTAAGAGACTAGGCACTGTATTTTCCAGTTGTATTGTCTGGTTTTATCCAGGAATGATATATTGACGTATTTACAATATTAATAGAAGATATTGGACTAGTTCTAGTAAAGTAAATGCTAGCACTGCTTCTTGGAATTTGTAAAACTTTTATTATTAAGAAATAATTCAGCAAAATTATTTAATTTGCTTAGTGTCAGAGTGGTAAACTATGAATTACTGTTGTCATAGTTACACTGTATTTTGATAGAGTAGTTGCGTTCATCTAAAGAGTAATAATTTGCTCAATTATCAATTACAATGAATATCTTAAAATAAAAGTACAAAACTCTTGACTCTATTTTGAGTGCTGTAAGTAGAGAATACTGCTGTTTATTTTAAGAATTTCCTCTGTCTGCATTGCTGATTACACTGAAGTAGTAATCAATGACAAGATGCCATATAGGAGACTATTTATAGTAGCGTTATAACTGGTCTAAAGTGAGATGATAGCTTTTGATACTCATGGCCATCAATTGAAAAATCTATGAAAAGAAGTTTCAAATTTCATCTACAAACTTACCCCTAGTGAAAGTATTTCAAGGTTTGTGAGGCAATTAAAATAATTACCAATTCTTTGTTGGTTTCTTTTTTTTTCTGAGTTATTCCAGTCCCCTGGCTATTCAGTCGACAATTCAGAAAAACTATTCAGAGAAGTCCTGAAATCCTCAAATCTGGACATTTTCTGCTTTTAATATTTCTGCTTTTAATAATGTTCTTAAATGCAGTATGTTTAGGGGTTTGTATGTTTGCTTTTCTTCACTTAACCCATGGCAGCCCGCTAGTCATAGAGGATGTGATTTGTGTGTGCATTCTGAATTCTCCTCTTCCATTTCTTTACCAAGTGCACTTTTACCAGGAAATGGAGCAGAAAAGGACCGTAGCTGGTTATCATGCTTGACTTTGAACTGGTCTCCCACAGCTCACTTGGTGGTACAGGGAGGAAAAGAGGGAAACAGAAATACTTGATCAACATTTTGAAATGTATTTAGGTCTGACTAGCTTGTCCTTAAAGAAAAAAGTCTATGGGTATTCAAAAAACCACAAAACCAGTGAATAATCCTTAAGGAAGACACTCTGGAGTGAAAACAAGCAGAAAAGATAGTTTAGAGAAGGTACAGGGAAGAGAATATGCATAGAATGATGGGATTGAAAGAGAATTTCAAAAAAGATCATGGTCATTCCTGTAGTACCCAACCAATAGGATAGAAACTGTAAAAATAAATATGTTTAATACTGATGAAAGAAAATCTTATCTGAAATGTACTCATTTAACTAGTACAATCGATTGATATGATACTATTGAGTAAAACACTGGAAACTCTTCTCCAAATACTATTTCTCTACATCTAATTAGGGCAGCATAACAGTTTCTGGCGCTTACTAAGCAGTGATCCCCCAGGCTGCTTATATGGAAACCATCTCTTGGGGATTTTATTCCTCAGCATTTACTGTTGAAGGCAGGAGATAGGAAAACCTTGAATGATGAAAATGATCAGAAATGATTTTTCTGGTGCCTTCATATGCCATATTGGTCTTTATATGCTCTTTGTCACAGGAGACCATTTTACACCAAAAGCAAGAAACGTGAATTCACTTGGCTCTTCCATATCTCTAAGGGACCTGATGCATGTGTGGAGTAGAGAAAATAAAGAGAAAAACAACTCCAAAGACCTACAGGACACTTTTGCTGGCAGGGTGAGTAAATGTCCTGGCATAGCAGCCTCATGTTGTCAGGTACATAATGAGGGATTGTTCTTTAAGTGTTGCCTCAGGAATTTCCTTTCCAGTAACTGTTGAGGAAAAGATAATAGAAATGTCTCCTGTTTCCAGGTCTCTGACACTGGTGCCCCACATGCATTCAGAAGTATTAATCCAGACACCTATATTTTCAGTTTAAGCTTGAACACGGATTTAACAAAATAGGAAGTTCTGTGTCATAGGATTTTTTTTTTCCACATTTTATTTTTGCATGTGATTTTCCAATTTTTGCATGCTATATTATTAAGGTTCTTTTCAAATTGGCTGCATGAAACAGAAATATCTAAATATTGCCAAATCAGTCCAAACTACTCATGGTTCAAAAAGAAATCCAAAACAGGAAAGAAAGGGAGAAAACTAATTTCCCTAGTGCTGACTGTACTTAGACTTCTACAGACTTGGGCCTGTGTTCCCTGCTTTCCGTAGGCAATTTTTTCTTGATTACCTAGCTGAGGAGCAAATGTGTACTTGACTTATGTGACAGTTAGAATCTAATTATATGTTCCGCTTCTCTTTCTGGGTTTACTGTTCAAAAAAGTGGTAAAGGCAGAGACCGCAGCAGAGTTTGGAGCATTTCCTGCAGTTCATAGCAGTGAGCCAGGTGGTCTGTCACGTACCAAGAAGCCAATCCAACAGATTTAAAAGTCGCAAATACAGAGGATGACTTATTTTCCAAAAAGATAATCCCATCAAAAGAGATGACATGGCAGAGAATCCAAACAAAACCTGAAGGTTAACTTGGGAGTCCTCCATCTGGTGGTTTGTGTATACAAAAGGTATACTAAAAATGTTGCCCTCCTCTACTGGGATGGCCGAAACTCTCACTGAGTGTGTGCTTACCCACTGTATTTGGTCCTTCCCATTTCTGCACCCTAAGCATTGGCAAAGCCCCAGCTGCTTCTATCTCATGTGCCAGGGCAAAAGCATGAGCTGAATGAGTAGAGAGAATCAATCTTCCCTTCAACCGAGGCACAATGGACACTTCTTGTTTAAAAGGAAACGTAGAGCAGCTGAATTATGGTTTTCTCTGTGTGACAGCCCACCCCAGCTAGGAACCTTAAGGCAACTTGCCAGGGTCTGTAACACGATACAACAAGACAAAGGGTACTCCAGAGAACAGGTACTTTCCTGCCAACAGCTCTCTGATAGGCAATGCAATACCTGGCAGTATAATAGTGCCTTTACAATTGCTACTAGATGATGTGTTTTGTTATTTTAGGCTGGTTTTCATAACGTACAAGCATTGTTTTGACTTTGATGAAAGTCTGCTTTTTCCTACTGCATATTCTTTGAGGGGATTTATGTAAACACGAAGGCTGTCTGCACTTTGCCTTACTCTCCAGTTAGAAGAGGTGAATGTTGCTATTTTTGCATTTTGTTTTGGTTTGAGGTTTATTTGTTTGTCTTCAGTAAGTTCTGTTCTGAGTGTGCTGAAAGCTTATGCTTGTGCCCAGAATTTCTACAGAAATCAGGTTATTATTCCCTTGTCCAATCTGAACCCAGTGGCAAGAGCAACAACAGCCCTGTTCTCTGTTGCTGGACTCTGGAATCCATGGCAAAAGGTGTTTTAGGGGTTGAGAAGTTACTTTTCTAGCAGCTGCTTCTTGCCTCCTTATGGAAAAAGCAGTGGAACAGATGCAGCCTGTGGGCACAGGTTTGTCCATACTTCATAAATAACGCATCTCCCTCAACAATGTAATTACACTCTGTTTTAATACAGTAGTGTGCTTTCTGAACTGCCACTTGTTCTTAGTTCTGCTTCATTTTATACAATGTCTGTGCAATCAAGATGGGATTGATGTGCACTGACACAGCGATGCCATTAAGTGAGGGTCGGTTTGACTGAAAACAATAAAGGTGTTCAGTAAAGGTCTTAATTTAGTTAAGGATTACAGTTAATATTATTTTATTCTTAAAACTATTTCTATTTCACATGTAAAATAGAATCATCCTCAAACTCAAATCTTATTCTAGCTACAAATAACGTAAGACGTTGGTAAATGATTCAATGTATAATTAAAGGTTTCACATTTAATCCTGTCACTAGAGTGATTTATGGTTTCCATTATTTTGCCTAAGTATCAGGCTTCTTTATTTTTCCTAGTGTTTTTTCTTCTGTTCATTGTTGTTAGTGTCTGTAATCTTATGGTAAGGAAATTCACCACAAGGACAACGTTTTTGTCCTCAGCTACAAGGTAAAAAGGAGAGTTAAATCAAAATGTAGAAGATACAACATACTTCCTACTGCAGTGGGTGGGAGAATAGTAAAGTGTTTACAGTGTTGGGCCTGAAATGCTTTACGTGTAAGAACAAAGGGCAGGATGTAGTCTCTGTGCTTCTCTGCTGTCAAATTTAGGGCTGAAACAGGTGTCTTCAACAGCCAGTCCCAGGAAGGCTCAATAGGGCTGGGACATACAATCTCCCTCTGTAGTGCATGCCAGAATTGGGTGGAAACCTGCAAACACAGCAGAAACTGTCTTGAAATAGCCCATAGCAAAGGCTGAGCACAGCCCAGTGCCTACAGGCTGCAGAGTCCAGGCTCTTCTCTGGAGGTAGGTTCCCATGGCAGGGGTTTTTTTAAGGACTCATCGAACGTTGTGGTTGCCATTGCAGCCTGACAGATACGCGGGATCTTGTTGCTTGTGTGAAACTGAGGGCTCGTCCCTTGCCAAGTTGCCCAACCACTGGACTGTGCTGTCCTCTCACGAGGCTTTCTTCCAGCTGCATGAAATCTGCAGCTTTGCCCTGGCAAGACTGTTGTGGGACTAGCGGACCACTCCCAACTCCTGTTTTCCAGACCAGCTTGTAGCTCTGCTGGAAAAGGCTTGTCCATGCCACCTTGGAGTGAGGAGAGCCTAGAAACTCCACTGAGTGCTTCAGCTGTGTGCTTGTGTAGTACAGGATACCATCTCTTCCAGCCATGCTCCAGAAAGCAAGGATATTTTCTGAGGGGTGCAAATCTGTCTGTACCTGTTAGGTATATGCTAAACACATCAGAACCAGAGGTTTAGGTGTTGTTTCAGGGTTACAGGGGCTCCTGAATTTGAGATGAGCACGTTGTTGCTGAGGTGGAATTGTCTGTGGGACTTCAAAGATAAAGTGAGAAAGGAGCTTCAACAGCCACTGGACAAGCATTTTCTGGTGACAATTTTCATATTCTGACATGTAAATTTGTATGTGGCTCAAATTTTTTCTTGACCTAGAACCTGTTTAAAGAAATAAGTTTTCTTCTCTTACTCATATATGATACTAAGATTCTCCTCTTAGGCTCATTTCACACAAGAAACTGCTGTTCTTTTGCAGACTACTGCAGGATGAAATAGCTTGGGTTTATTTCTGTTTGGGAGTTTGAATTCACACCCATGTTAACATCTCATAGAGCTGTTAACCCGAGCAGACAAAATATGTTGTCTTCACTGTCTTGACTTAAATATGGCTTAAAGGTACACTTACTGCAGTTCACAGCAATATTTTAATACAGTTTAATTATGCGCTGTTGAAGGTATTGTAATTTACATTCTCCATATTATTGTATAATGTTATTGCATTTCTTTTTATTCCTTATCTCACTGAAAATATTGGGGCCATTTTGTTTTAATCTTCTGCACCAATTACAGTAGAAACTTTTGAGAAGAAGAGATCTTTACAGAATTATAGCAGAATAAAAGAGAATAAAAGTGAGTTTTCTGCAAAATGGCTGTGTAGAAAAGGACTTCTGTTTTGTCATTCCTTAGTATGTCTCTGTCTTCTGGACAAGTTTTCCTGAAAATTGTCCTAATATTTTCCAGCTATTGTTTCCTTCTTTTTGTTGTTTCTTTCTTTCTATTTTTTCTTTCTTTTTCCTGGCACAGTGCTTTAAGTACCCACCAAGAATACACCATTTCAAAAAGTTATAGAAGTCATAATTCCAGTACTGCCTTAATATTTTTTGAGGATGATGTTGCTGCTTTTTGAGCAAATGTGTGCTTGTTTTAGGGAAGGACTTATTCACATGAAACTTGTGATTTTTTTTCTTGAGTGTTAATAGCTATTTTAAGATCTAGCAATCTGCATGAGAAGTTCCTCATATTCTACTCTGTCACCAGACATTTAATTGACAGCCTGGCATTTTCCCTGTCATTGAAGTTCCCACTTGAATCAGAGGTCCCTCAAAATTTCCTAACAGCTTTCTTTTAACTTAATTAGCAGTTGATCATTACCTCTCCTTTAGAATAACAGTTACATATGAGCCACAAATCCAAGCCTGCAGCAGTACTGTGTTATACTCTCTTATTCACCTCTTGCTATTGTTGAAAGTCTCTTGGTCTAACTCATTTTATATGTACAAGAAATAAGTGTAAAATCAGCTACCCTTTAGGATGGTTGGGGTTTCTAATCTTTACAGGTGTAGGTCACTTCACAGTGAGGTGAATGGTCCCAGTCATTTCAGTGGACTTCCTTGTGTAAGTCAGAATGTAAGGAGTGTAACATTTGCCTTCCTCATGAGAAGCTTCCAGAAGAGCATTGCCATGTCCTGCCATCCATAATATTTACCCTTGTATGTACTTAGGAATGAATAAGTTGCATTTTGAACCATCATATACAGGCTTATTTTGACAACGCTGGTGGGTTGGATTTCGTTGGGGTTTTTTAATTTTTTCACAGTAGCTGAAGAGCTTTTCCTGAGCAATAGAAGCCTAATGTGTTAATTCATTTGAGTTTAAGGATTACTGGTTTTTTAGTGTTTATGATCAAAAGTGTTAGTATACCCTTGGGGAAGAGTCTTTGCTGGAATGAAATAGCACCTGTTATTTGAAGTTAACTGGTTGAGCCGTGCCAATAAACAGCAGCAAGGAATTTGGCCTCTGATCCATATGCTGATGGATACTGGATACTGGATCCATATGCTGATGGATACTGGAGTTTTTACCTGCATGACTAGCATACAACACAGTACAAGTTTGGAGGCAGAGTATTTTTTTCTGTCATCTGCCTGACAGTATTAGTGTCATAAAATAGAATCATTTAGGTTGGAAAAGACCTTTAGGATCGTTAAGTCCAACCATTAACAACCATTAGCACTGCCAAGTCCACCACTAAACCATGTCTCTGAAGTGCCACATCTATTCCTCTTCTAAATACCTTTGGATATTTAAAAATACCAGCCAGTCTCCCCCAGGCTTGTAGCATTGCATGAGGTTATTGTGACCAAAGGGCTTCTGGTGAGGTGGTCTATGAGTCTATCATCTACCTTCTTGGCCCTGATTCTTACCCTTTAACACTCAACCCTGCTGTCACCACCAGGTCTAGGCAATCAAAACACTCCTAACATAAAGGGCTACTCCTAACATAAAGCCCCTAACATAAAGGGCTATCCCACCACTTCTCCATCTTTGCCTATCTCTTCTGAAGAGTTTATAGCAATGTTGGCTGGACTGTATAGATTCCATAGCGTTACATATGCCATATTAAAATTTAAAAGATAGAACAGACATCTTCATGGACTGGGAAATCATGTGCAAAATTTGAGGCCTGTAGTGCAGGATGCAAAATTTATGGTTGAGATACCTGAGAATGCAAATTCAAACCAGAAACTCACTGCTCAGATCAGAGTCCTGCTGAGGTAGAAAAAGGTCCTTTTTTATATCTCATAATATATCTTTTTGCCTTTTACATGCATCTGTTATGTGACATTACAATTACTTCTTCAGAAAGCAAGGGCAAAAACTGCTTTCTGTAGATGACAAAGAAGAATAGACACAAAGGAAATGGTGCTTGTTTCTAAAATGCATATATTCTGTTATGCATTGCTAAATAGTGGGTACAGCAGCTAGGAAGACGATTCCATGAGAAGTTTACACAGAGGAAAGTTAGCATTGTGATGTGAATGAGTGTGCAGATTTTTATTGCTCACTTCCTTCCAGGCTAAACTCTTCCATCACAAGATCCTCAAGCCACAAGAGGCCTCAGGACCCACAGGAAGACAGCTTTTCTGATAGGGGATTATCACTCTTTTGATCACTGAGTTCTTTAAGAACTTTAATAGCCATCTCATAAGGCTTCTGGCTGAAACAGCACATCTGCAATTTGACTTACTAAGCAGTGACATGCAGAGAGCTGGGCTGCTGCCCAATGCCTCTGAAATGGCATCAGGCAGACCTGGTCCCAGGGTGAAATACCCACAGCTGGTTTCTGCAATTTCAAAAACAAGACAACATTGAACAAAAAACAAACACTGAATCTGTTCTTTAATTCTCTCCTGTTCTGCTGTGCTGAACCCAGGCTGTATGATTTACCTGCTCCCCTCATATATTTGCTAAAAAGGAACAAAATGCCATTAACAAGATGTCGTGGCTTAAACCCAGCCACGCATCTCGTTCACTCACTCAACCCCCCTTTCTTGCCCTCCCCTGCTTCCAGAGGGATGGGGAGGAGAATCAAAAGAATGCAACTCCCACAGGTTGAGATAAGAACAGTTTAGTAACTAAAGTGTAACACAAATCACTACTGCTACCACCAATAATAATAACGGTAAAGGAAATAACAATGGAAAAGAATACAGCATCTCACCAACCACTGACAGATAACTGACAACACCCCCACCCCAACCGAGCATCAACTGAAAACCTCCTCCTCCTCCAAATCCCCCAGAGAACTCGCCCTTCCGGGTAACTCTCAGTTACATCCTGGGCATGACGTGCTATGGTATGGAATACCTCTTTGGTCAGTTTGGGTCAGGTGTCCTATCCCTGCTTCCTCCCACCCTCCCCTTCTCCCTGGCCGAGCATGAGACTCACAAAGGCCTTGGTCATAGTAAAACGTTTGAGCAGTAACTAAAAACATTGCTGTTATCAGTTTTGTTCCCAACTGAAAGTAAAAACACAGCTGCACCAGCTACTATGAAGAACTAAAAATGACTGCTACTGCTAAACCCAGGACACAAGAGCTGCTGGAGTCAGACTGTCTTGGAATTTGTGGCAGGGACCCTACTTTCTTGTAGTACCATAATATAATATAACGGGATGATTTGTAGCAGCATGGGATGCACTCAAAGACAGAAATAATGTTAAATTTAACTATTGTGTGATATATGCTGATTCTCACTTTCCAGATTTTCAAGAAAAAACCTATAAAAATTATTATAAACCCTTTGCAAATATTCCTGGATTAACACAGCCTGTTAGTATTCAAGAAAGCAGCACCAGTAGTCTGAAACTTCATAGCCAGACCTTTTGATGTAACTAAAAGGCAACATTTCTCTTTCTAACCACCTAATCCATACAAGAAAAAATGAGTGAAAAACTCAATTTATTTTCACAAATGAGTAACAGCTACCTCTTCTTGTTTACCTCCTACTGCATCTGCTTTGACGAAATAATTGCATTCATTCTTGCTGAAATATTACCATGAAATAATTGATATTTGCATTTAAAGCAATGTCTGTTTCAGCATCATATTAATGCTGTGTTCAGGTAGAAGAAGTTATTTTATTCACTGTTTCCAGCAGCCCAAGGTTGTACATAAAGATGAAGTTTATTAAGTTGCTCTTCCAATGTTAAGCAATAAAAATTACTCTGGTTTGCAAGACAAATAGTGAACTTAGAGTACCATTATTTAGCAGCTTTTAAAGACTGGCAGCAAGGTAGTAGTTGCTTTGTGGTGTTATAGTTTTACAGCTTAATACATAATCATGATTTTTGATTGATTCATAGAATGGTTAGGGTTGGAAAGAACCTTAAGATCACCTAGTTACAACCTCCCTGACATAAGCAGGGACACCTCACACTAAACCATGTCACCCAAGGCTTCATCCAACCTGGCCTTCAACACTGCCAGGGATGGAGCACTCACAGCCTTCCTGGCCAACCCATTCCAGCACCTCACCACCCTCACAGGAAAGAATTTCTTCCTTAGATCCAATCTAAACCTCTCCTGTTTAAGTTTGAACCCATTGCCCCTTGTCCTGTCACTACAGTCCCTAATGAAGAGCCCCTCCCCAGCATCCCTATAGGCCCCCTTCAGATCCTGGAAGGCTGCTATGAGGTCTCCATGCAGCCTTCTCTTCTCCAGGCTGAACAGCCCCAACTGTCTTCATATGGGAGATGCTCCAGTCCCCCGATCATCTTCGTGGCCCTCCTCTGGACTTGTTCCAACAGCTCCATGTCCTTTTTATGTTGAGGACACCAGAACTGTACACAATGCTCCAGGTGAGGTCTCCCAAGAGCAGAGTAGAGGGGCAGGATCACCTCCTTTGACCTGCTGGTCACCCTCCTTTGGGTGCAGCCCAGGATACACTTGGCTTTCTGGGCTGCAAGCGCACACTGTTGGCTCATGTTTATGTTCTCATCGACCACCACCCCCAAGTCTTTCTCTGCAGGGCTGCTCTGAATCTCCTCTCTGCCCAACCTGTAGCTGTGCCTGGGATTGCTCCCACCCAGGTGGAGGACCTTGCACTTGGCATGGTTAAACTTCATGAGGTTGGCATCAGACCACCTCACAAGCGTGTCAAGGTCCCTCNCCTCCTTTGGGTGCAGCCCAGGATACACTTGGCTTTCTGGGCTGCAAGCGCACACTGTTGGCTCATGTTTATGTTCTCATCGACCACCACCCCCAAGTCTTTCTCTGCAGGGCTGCTCTGAATCTCCTCTCTGCCCAACC
>NDXB01022475.1:0-87098 GCA_002631895.1 Agapornis roseicollis
GGGGGGGGAACATCATCTCAGTTTCCCTGGTTATTCATTACATGTCTGCAGCTTGCCTGATTGAAGGTTATCAGTTCTAACAAAGCAGTCATTAGGGGATACTGATTTATTTGGTTTTTTTTTTCCAATCAACTTTCCCAGTGACTCAAAATTGTTAATGTTTGTTAAGGAAAGAAAGTCAAAGCAGAAGAAGGAAATCCATCTTAGAGCTAATGGGGGGGGAGGGGGAACCTGTGATTACTAGTTCCTGGTATGCTGTTACCTATTCATCACGAGTATGCTAACAGTCTGTCTGCCACATTTAGAGTAGATTTTGTGATAAATGGGGTGTTCAGAGAAGGTCCAAAGATAATGGTAAAGATAAAGACCATTTTATTCCAGCTAATTGCATAGCGTAGGAAACTAGGTTATAAGTGTATATAGGAATATTTTAGTGAGACAAATGCATATTTTGTAACTGCCATGCCTAGCTTTGCTGCTGGATATGTTAGAGGAAGAGATAAGAGCTATCTTTTGAATATGCTTTAATAGAAAGCCTATGGGTTAGTCTGCAGTCATCACTCAGATTAAGTGGCAGTTAAATGTGTGTCCCCAAATGGTCATCCACACCAATGCTGAATTCAGTCAAATGGGATGATTTTCACATAGTGAGGACTTGAGGACTGGTGTGTTTTTACTGTGTTATATTCTGCTTTAACTGCTACATTCCTGTCAGTGAGCGTTGAGTAGTTAAAACAAACGCTTCTTGATTTGAAATTTTGTTCTCTAGTGTCCTGGTAGATTTAGTTTGCTACACACCATACCAAAAGGTTATATCTCTAGGGCATGATGTCCATCTATAATAATACAGAAATACAGACACTGGGATTTCTTCACAGCTGCAATAACATTACTGCAAGATGTAATGTGTGGGACCACTCACGTCAGCTGCATAGATCATAGATAGTCCTTGAAGCAGGATGCCAGATCAGATTCCCAATCCTGTCCTCTTAGATCTGAGTGTGTTCAAACTTTCAGAAACTTTCCCCTGGGGAGAGGGAGGGTGAAAAATAAGCCTCAAGAGACTCCTTTCCTCTTTAATCCTATCACCTTCATCACTAAATCTTTCCCAGGGAGAGCTGGGTACTGTGTCCCTGTCATCTTCTTCCTCTGTGACTCAGCTTTGCACTGTCTTCTGAAAACTCTGTGCTTTTACTTACCAGTCTGGTTTCAGCAATTCTTTACCATCTCATGCGTGATTACAGTAACAATGAATTTGGGAGAAGCTCACTTAATAGGCTTTTGTTTCTAATTGGTGATTAATTTGTTCTAAAGAAAAAAAAACCTAGAATCCCACTTTAAATAAATTTTGCTCCCTATTGGTTTTTAGATACAGAACAAGGTTATATTATGGGAAAAAAATCACGGGGAAGAAAAATTGCAGTTTTCCATTGTGTGTGAACTATTTTGCACAGCTTGTAGAGAAGTGACATAAGATAATAGGAGCTGAGTACCAAGGCCAGTCAAAATGTCTGAACTTCTTTAAACTTCTAAGTGCCAGAAGGTCTGGCTTTAAAACAAACATGTGCTGCCTTGTCAGGTCATTTCATAGGATCCCATGCTGCTAATTTTGTTTTAAAATGCCTCTGACTGATGTGACTTCTGTTAAATCTGCTTCCTAAAGGTCAGGCTGACATCCATCTCCCAAGTATTGTATAATGTGATTTTGTAAATTCTGGACTGGGCAAAATATTTCTGGATGGTGAGAAAACGCCTCTTCTTACATCTTAAGATGAGAGCTGAATCCTAGACTAGATACGTGGATAAAGGTTTTCCATAAGTTAGTGGGCCTTACACGTTTGTTACTTACAGCAAAATGTAGTCTTCATTTGGAAGTGTCTAAACCAAAAGGTTGTGAAGCACAGTGCTAGGAAATACAGGATTAAGCCCCCCAAAGAGCGAAGAGGGGTATGATATTGTACTCAGCTCCCTTCACAGTCTTAAATTGGTCATTTTGCAGATTCTGCCACTTTGGCTGCCTGAATTTGATAGTTTTGAGGTTTCCTACTTAGCTGCTCCCCCACACCAGCCATCCTTTCATGTCTCCCTCACTTTCCCCTTTGTGCAATTTGGTTTCTCCAAAGCGGCCAGCAAAGCCGTTTGGGAGCTCTGTCAAATCCTGGCACAAATGACCTTTGCACTCAGCCTCTGCCTAGTGGGAATGAACTCATCATGGGGGACCCAACACCATCAAGTTTCAAGTATAATTGGCAGCATGAATCCAAACTTGGATGTGGCTCTGACTTATTGCTCATGAGTATGACATCTGATTAATTTTATGCATATGTTATGAAGTACCAGTCTTTGTCTAGAGCCTGATGTGTTTAGCAGCTTGGAGAATGAAGACAATGCCAGCTACATCTGCTTCCCTTAGCCACGTAGCAGATATGTACCGCTCCAATATAAGCATAGACATATATATGTGGAAAATATGTTCTAAATCTCTGCTGAGGAAGTAGTAGTGCTCAAAAGTTAAAGGAAAGATCCTTTTAGCATAGGCAGTTCTAATTGAAACCAGCCAAAGTACCCAAAATAAACATTATTGAATTAATTTAACTTTTACCTGAGCATTGGCAAGCTTCCATAGACCTGTCCTGAGCCCCATTATGAATGGTTTTTGAATCTGGGAAGAAGAATGTGTTGAAGTGGTGTTTGGATCAGGAATGACAGCACATGTTCAGCTGTGTAAGAGCAGAGCTGAAACTATGAGCAACCTAATACTTGATTCTCCTTGCATCAGGCACCTGGAAAGATATTTTTCTTCAAGTTTACCAGGGAGATGGAGGAAATGTTGCTGAGGTTCTGGGAAGCTTCTGCCTGCGACTTGGAAGGATGACACTGTCTGGTAGACAAAAAGCAGAGATATCAACAAGCTCTAAGGCATTAGATTGTCTTGGTTGGAATGATTCAAGATTTACAGTGTGGATTCATCTCTGCTCGATGACTCCATAGGAGCCAAGTTAAGCACGCTCCTCAGCTAGCAGAATGTCTCACTGCACAGACCAACAGGCCGATAGGTCTGCATAGTCTTGCACTTTTCACCTCTCTGCTCAGGGTAAAATGCATGACATCCCAGACCTTACCAATGAGTGTGTGGTTTTGTGTACATCAGCCCCCTTTCAAGCATTATAATCATTCTGGGACAAACTCCAACAGTTGCTCCTCCTTTCTGTGATAAACCGCTACACAGGTTGATTATCCCTTCCTGTTGCTCCTTGGCAGCAATAGCCAAGTTACATGAACTATTGTGTGACTAAGTTTTAAAACTCCTTTCTGCAGGCAGGAAGGCATCTGTGATTATCTCTGACTTGAGGATATTGCTTCAGTCACTTTTTAGGAGGTCTTGAGAAATCGGGCTGGAATTTCCAAATGTTTGTTGGAAGCAGAGTGATGGATGGTGAGGTTACTGAGGACAAAGATTGCTGCACCAGGGAGCAGTTGAGGACCTAAAGGTTAAACAACCATTGGTTGTAGAAGACCAAGAGTGAAATCCCAACAGCTATATAGTATGCCATCTGTCATGAGACTATTGTGCAAAACAAACCACTTTCACAGCAGGGTATCCTAGACTGCATTCTTCACTGGCAGTCATGTCTGAGTGTGCTCTGTTTCCCTTTCCACTGTGGAGGACAGGCAGAGGATGCTTTACACCCTCACCTGAAAGCGAGTGATCCTTCTCTTCCCATGAACACTGAACTATGCATTATACTCGTGAAGGTGATGTGATACAATCATGCTGTTGCCTCAGAGACTAAAACATTCACACTGGACTATTTGCTGTGACACTTTTACAGTCCAGCTATAGGCAACTTGCTGATATGGATTAAACAGTTTTATTAGAAGTCCCTCTTAGACCTTTTGAATGATTTTAGATCTTTTTGTTTCCCTGAAAGGATTATTGTGGTTATACAGCTTGTCCTGCTTTAAATCTGGCCAAGCAGTAAGGTAGAAAGTTCCAGCAAATATATTCTGATTTTATTCCAAACTAGTCGAGTGTGAAAGATCTGCCACAGGGAATGAGCATCATGCCATGTCTGTTCAGGGTACTGGACTAAATCCTCAGACAGGGGAAAGATGATTTCAAAGCAACATTTAATCTTCACAATCTTCAAACTTCTGGGAAACTTGAATTTGAAATCCCTCTGTTGCAACCAACTCCCATGCCACTCTGGAGTTGGGTCATCCCTGCTCTTGGATATCTAAAGGCCTTGTGATTTGACAGTTTGGGATGTAAACCAGCACAAAATACAGTTCGTGGCTTGGTGCCTGTGACAATTTGATGTGCAGATGGTAGCTTTGAATTTCATTGCTTCTGTGAATTTTAAAAACCTTGATAAAATCATTTTGTTAATATAGCATTGGATGCTGTTGATATCTGATGCTGGAGCATTTACAAAAGAGTTGGATGCTTCAGTAGGTTGCTGAGAGTGACTACAGGTAGGCCTTGCTTCCGAAGAAAATATTGATCAGCTTTCTAAGGCTGCAGACACTCCACAGCCAGCTATGGCCTGATTCCCTCCTTCCCAGATTTAGAGTAAACCTCAACATGCCATGGGAGGATTGGTTCTAAGGAGCTCAGTTTGGCTCCGGCACAGTGTACTGGAGCAGACAGCACACCCTGAGCATGTCATCTGCTCACCGACTGCCCAAGAGCCCTGCCACCATCTGCCTTCAGCCAAGGAAACATGCAGGGGAACCAAGGCTTTGCACAGAGCCAGCAGCCCCTAAATGCTGCACTCTGCATCCCTGAAAAGCATCTCCTTTTAAAATCAGCTGGGGAAAGTCACTGGGGGAAGAGAATGCACAAGTAAGCAACCAAGCACACTTACCAGAGGTGGCTCATACAGATGAACTACTTGGAAAGAAAACAGTCATGAGTCATGTTTTGCTTTGGAAAGATTCAGGACCTTACTATGCACAAGGCTTAGATTAACCTCCACAACGATGTTAGTAACTAACCTCCTGTTATACATTATAGATGTCACTTTGGTCTGTGAATTTTGTGTAATGGCTCTCTCTGTTAACTGTCAAAGGCTGAATTGATTGCCCTCTAACAGCATGGTGGTATTGGTATCCCAGTACTCAGTTGATGGCATTTTAGAAATAGGCAGGTCAGATGGGCTCATGGCTATTGTCCAACTGTACCTTGGGGTGTTAGATGCAGCATCTGTCTGTCTGGCTTAACCTTGCTAGCACTAACACTGACCCTAGTGACTACAAGCTCTTACACTGTCCTTAGTGACTACAAGCTCTTAGGACACTTCCATTTTGGCTTGCATTTTCTGTTTAGCAGAGCTGTGTAGATGCTGTCAGATTCTGAATGTAGCATGGCTTTGTCAGTACTCCCTCATTCAGCCTCACACTGAAACAGGTTTTTTCAGACACAAGGGGTGTCCTTCCAGACTAAAACAAGGTATAACCCAAATGCCTCTAAGTTTAATGCATCTATGTTACCCTAATTATAGCTAAGCACTGTATTTTACCATCTGCTGGCAGTTCTCTTACAAATTGCAAGAAAAGCTCACTTAATTCAGAAGTTTGTCACTCAAAGTTTAGTCTAAAAGCTATTTATTTGGAAACAAATGTTTTCAGATGCTTTCCTGAAGCAAAGCACCAGCTTTGATTAAAACCAAATAAATAGCTGAAACAACTGAATGAATTCTGGCTTGCTGCTAGTTCATGCCATGATGTTTCCTTCCTCTTCTAAACACCAGCAGAAGTAAACCAAGCATACATCTTGGTGTTTATATTGGCACTTGAGGCTTGGAAAGGCCTGGGAGCAGGTTAGCTGGAGGTGGTTGGGGCGAGCTGGCAGAGCAGGGCTTCTCTAAGCATGCACAGCTTCAACTAGGCAAATCCTAAAGCAATGCCCAGCTTCCACCCCCACTGACTGAGAGCAGGTACCAGGCTGTGAAACATCCTGATCTGCCTTTAGGCTGTGCTAATGGCTGTAAAATAGTAATCTTCTTTCTTAAAAAACAGGAAAAAGTGGGGTTTTTAATGCCTATTCTGAGGACTTCCAGTTCCCAGTGAACTGACAAGACCATGTAACCATGGTCATCAGGCTATGGCCAAGAAAATGCCTTTTTCCAAAAAGATCTGTTCTTCCTTGTATCACTTCAGTTTCCTTGAAAGGAAAAGGACTTAGTAGCCAGATGTAGTTCTTATGAAGATACTAGACCTAATGACAGTTTTAAGGGTGCTTTTCACAGTGGGCCTTGCTTTACTCATTAGTTAAATTGCACCCACAGTTTGCAATGTTCATTAATAGTCCTTCTTAATTTTTCACATAGCTTGGAGCTTCCCCACATCAGACAGATACATCAGCATGATCTAAGAAGGGTAAAGCTTTTCCTCTTTCGCCATCTCCTCCGTCTTCTCCTCTTCTCCCACTCCCTCCCATTGTAGAGTACTTGGATCCACTTTCCATTTTTGTGGAAGAAAAGGGAAAAGTTTTAGCCTGTGAGTTTTTCTCAGTGTAAAATGAAAGACATTCATGTGTGAAGAGCAGTCGTATGATATGTAAATCACAAAATCACAGGCCATGTAGGGCAGCCTGGATTTGTTGTGGCTTTGAAGCTGGCAGGAGATTTCAGTAGCTGGGAGAACAGATGACCATCACTTCCAGAAGGAATCTATGTTACTAGTTTTGTCCAGGAGACAGAAATGGTAGCCAAGCTGCAGCAGAGGACAGGGGGTGCAGGCAGGAGTGGATTAAAGGTCATAGAGACAACCTGGCAAAGTTAAGGTCTATTTTACAGAGGTTCGTGGAAGTGGAAATTCTAATATAATATCACAACTAACCCATTACCTGTTCTTCTTACGTAGGATGGGTCTTGCTGTTGTAGCATTATAAAATGTGTGTTTGTATGGGTAGGGGCTCAGGAAACATTTCATGTGTGAGCACTGTGATTGCATGTTGCAGCAGGGGACAGAGTGGCAATCCAAGGCATACATGTTTCTATATCTGGATACAAATGTCTTGCATAGGAATATTAATCTGTCTTTAGCTGTCAAGGAAATTTGGATAGGCAAGTGTCCATTTCAGATTGTTACATATTTTTAGGGTAAGAAATATTCACATACAGCAGAATACATATTTTAAGGCACACTTTAATAAGACACTTAGCCAAACACCATTCATTTGTAATTTGGGTCCTGACAAACTGTAAGAGTTTCCAGTGTCTCCAACCTCACTTCACAAGGAATTTTACTGAATTTGGATGTGAGTACTCTGAAAATAAGTGCCAACAAGTATTTGTGCTCTTTGTTGCTTCTTCTTCTCTCTTTCTCCTTCTTCCTGAAATCAAACCGAGCCAAAAGCTCTTTTAGACATTTTGTAGCAGTGTTAACCTTTATAGGAAGCTGAGCAGGCTTCAACATTGCCCACATACTAGGTGAGTGTTAGAGTCTTGGCTAGTGTTATGTATTTTATTGCTGCCCTCTAACTCCCCATAAATGCCCCAATTTTCTGAGTCCCTTGTGCCCCAAGACTCCAGCCAATGCTGAAAGCAGATGTGCACCACTTTGTACTTCTGAGAAACAGGTTATTTATTCAGGCACCCATTTCTACAGTGGCAGATATTGCATGAGCTGATTTGTTTAACATGTTCTAGAAACCCAAGGTAGCTGGTGACCTAGCTGTCTGGCTACCATCTACTTCATCTATGGAAAGGCAGTAAAGGCTGCCATAGCAGTATGTGAGAAAGTGAGATGACTGCACACAGCCAGGCTCCATGTTTTGATCTTCATCTTGGAGGATAAGATGGGAATGGAGTGCCTCAGGCTGCTCAAGTGTTCACAGCCATGTGCTGCCCATGTCGATTCTAGAGGATCTGCAAAAGAGAGAAGGGGAGGAAAAAGCCCTACATCTAACATCTGTTTCCACCCATCTGGGTATGCAGGTTGACAGGCAATGGCTTCTTCCAAAAGCATATTGGCCACCTCATCTTCTGTGAAAGGAAGAGACCTGCGACTTAATAGCCAGATGCATTTCTTAAGAAGGT
The DNA here is from genome assembly GCA_002631895.1 of Agapornis roseicollis. Taxonomy (NCBI): domain Eukaryota; kingdom Metazoa; phylum Chordata; class Aves; order Psittaciformes; family Psittacidae; genus Agapornis; species Agapornis roseicollis. The sequence continues at coordinate 8,046 of NDXB01022475.1, forward strand.
GCTAGGCCTAGTGGCAGTTTTAAGAGTGCGTCTTACAGTCGACCTTACTTTATGCATTGAATTGCATACATGGTTGCAACAGTGCAATAAAATTATTAGTCTTTCTTCATCTCACCACCACCGCTGTTGCTGGAGACAGGGCCTTCTGTGTCTAGGTGTGTTAGATGAACATGTAGAAATAGTTATATGTGAAGTAGTGTGGGATCATATGGAAAGCAAATAGTGATACCCTCTGAAAAGCAGCCTGTCAGTGAATGGTTTTGGACTGTCTTAAAGCTCCCTGTGACTGTACTGAACAAAGGAAATGTCTCCAAGGCATTTTTCATCCAGCTCCTGGTAAGATATCATGCTGCGTGCTCTGTTCAAAAGTATAATGTCTTCTCCCAAGTCAGCTTTTGCAGAGGAAAATAGTTTCTTCCATTTTTGTCTTGGAGCAGCTCAGATGGAAGGAATGAGATTTTGGCAAGTCTGGACAAAAGGGTGGGGTGTCGTGAAGAGGAGGAGGGATAAAATGGAAAATCTGACTCCCTCAAACTATTATCATTTGGATATGATGTAACTCGATAAATTCCTTCTGTTTTCATAATCCTGGGAATTGCTAGATTTCTTTCTATGAAGGAAAGAATTGTAAATCAGTTCCCTGGAAAGCCCAGGCAGGTCTTTACAGTAAATGTAAGCAAATCATGGCTTTGGCTTTAAATTCACTGACTTTTCTGACTTTTGTTTGAGGAGGAAAAAAAGGGTCACCCAAGAGGCTTCTCAGCCTTCCACTCTGGAAGAAGGCATTCTTCAGTGGGCCTAGATTTCTAAAGCATCATCCAAAGTTGAAACGATTAGTTCTGTCTGTTATTATACTGACAACTAATGATTCTAATGGCCATTAACCTTGCTCTCCTATTCATCACTGCCTTTGTCACTGTAAATATGTAGATGTGTAAGAAAGAAACTGCAATCCCCATCTTTGCAGGAGACGTGTATCTTTGCAGTGACAGCAGATGGGAGCCACGCCTGGTGAAAATAGCTAAGAGGCATGTCCATAGCGGGAGCTGAGCAGGAGAAGTCTGATGAGTAGAAAAGCCCACTTCTGTGGGCTTTTTTACCTCCTATGGGTTTGGGGTCAGCTGGCCAGAAGGCAGTGGGACCAAGCTGTCAGAGCACAGTCTTGCTTTTCAGTTTCAGGGACTCCTCTGGTAATACTGGTTTTGTCAACAGCATCTTGTGCTGACTGGCTCCCTTATTAGTTCTTCCCACTGGGATTTCTGAGACAGCTGCTTGCACCAAGCTCAAAACAATATAAAAGACACTAGGCTTAGTGACAGAATGAACGCTGTGTGTTTCCTCAGTGGCCAAGAGTCTACAGGGCAATCCTTCATTCCTTGATATGTAATTATTTTCCATTCTTTTAAAATGCAGAAAAATTCAAATCTTTGGGGCAGAAGAATTTTGTAATTAAGAAGTTTTGAAGTGGAGTAGAAATGAGAATCCAGGGAGCACAAGCATCTCAGTGCAAACTTCCTAATAAAGACCATATGGGCAAATGGTAAACTGGTCTAAGACATAAGACTTTGTAGCACTTAAATGTGGCCAAGCTCTTTGCATTCTCATAAAATGTTTTTAATGAGCTTGTTATAGCTGGAGGTGGGGGAGAAATAGGGAGTAAGAAGGTTTAGTTTTGGCCAGTAGTTCCTGATCAGTGCAGAAGAAAATACAGCTTTTTCTTGTTCTTTGATTAGTGATTCGAGTTCACCTACATGAAGCAAGAGTGGTTCTCACTCTCAATATGTAGAAGTAGTGCAAACAATCTCTTGCTGCTTCTGGCTTCTTGCATATTGGTATCTGTCTCCTTAAGTCAGACATATGCTGAGAGTCCCAAGCAGCAGTTGCTCACGCAGCCTATTACGCAAAATGCAGAAGCAGAGCTGTAAACAACATGAGGGAAGGAATTACTGCAGGCAGCCTTCAGCGTGAGCCAACCTGCAGTCACATGTGCATGCAAACAAGACACCGTGGAGGGGTTCCGTCAACACTCCCATATACAAGTGCTTATCTTTGCATCATGTTTATACACAGTCTATAAATGACATGAAAGGTAGAAGCTCACTTTCACTTGTGTTGTTGGATCATGGAGGGGATACAGTGGGTGCAGTAGAGAAAAGTAATCTGCTGAGTCTCTGACACTGGAAACTGGCAAAGGAGATGTGCTTTTCTGCTAATAAAGTGAGGCTTCTGGAATGGTAGAAGCCAAGGAAGAGCTGGCAGAGACAGTGTCTCCTCTGGGGACTCGAGGAGCACATCACAACTTGGGCTTGCAACCTCAGAATTTGCTTCTTAGAGGTAAACTTTGGTACCAGTGAGTTAACATTATCCTACAGTGTCTCATTACCTTCTGAAACAGCCCTTTCAACAAACATCTTGCCTCTGGAGGGATGGAAGAGTTAGATATTCCAGAATCAGATCTCTGGAAAACCAAAGGTAAAAAACCTGTAGCACACGTCCAGTACATTGAAGCTGTACTTTCCTTGAAGCCAGCAGTAGCCAGTGATAACTTTCTGGCTGCACTCACTAGGCTAGTTTGTAGCTGTTGTATTAGAAGAGAGCTGTGCTTATAAGGAAGCACAGTTCAGATACGATAGGAAAAGATGTGACTGGGCCATGTTTCTGTGCCAGATGGGAGAGCCCTGCTGTCTCACTGGCCATGTATGAACAAATAGCCCTGGGTGCCTATGAAGGAGCCTCAACATGCCTCCTTGCTGCAGAAGGGAGGCGGTGGTGGCAGCTCTCAGCAGACTTCTTGCCATGGGGAAATGGTCACAGCAAAATGGGAAACGAGTGTACATTTCAAGGCCAGGTTGGATGAAGCCTTGGGTGACATGGTTTAGTGTGAGGTGTCCCTGCTTGTGGCAGGGGGATTGGAACTAGATGATCTTAAGGTCCTTTCCAACCCTAACTATTCTATGATTCTATGGCTGGGATACTACTGCAGTTAGAAATTGCAGTGCTTTACCTGCTTCTCCTTTGACATCAAATGGAGATTATAGTTGTCTTGTGAAGCATCCAGTGTTTGTCACTTGTAACTCACCAACCAAGAGGAATCACAGTCCTGCACTGTATCCTGAAGCCTTGGCCATTTTATTCCAGCCTGGCTATAGAAACCAAAACCATAGGAGAGGTGTGTCTTTCCTCCATCAGCTACTGCTTCCAGTTACCCTCCTGTTGACCCAGGCCATTCATTTAAACTATTCGCAAGTGAGGTGCTGATGATGCTTTCTTGCTGTCTTCTACTGCAAGCCCAAGGGATGGCATATCTTTTTTTTTAGGTAGACCAAAATGATCGGTTTTCCTAGGCATCTGGTCCCTGCTGTGCTCTGACCTACTGAGCCATGGCCCTTGTCCATCTGGGGGCCTCAATGGCCTTGCTACCCAGGATGTGAATGTTCAGGAAATTCCTCTTCTCTCATAATCTGTATCCCTGACTTGATAATCTCATCCATTCTGTCCTCTTTTTCACTCATCTGCTCTCCCAAATCCTTTCTTGTACTTTGATCTCCTGTCACTTTAAGCAAACATCCATATATCTCCTTTATTTGTTTTTCAATGGGTTGAGCAACTTCTGGGGGTTTCGTCAGGCTTAGATCATGGTTTTCGAAATAAAATGAAGCACTGTGCTTTGTTTGTTTGTTTGTTCCACTTCCTGCCAAGAGTGAGATCTGGAGTGGCACAGGTTGGGTGCAGGTCAGGTACAAGAGGTTCCGCATGTCCCCTTGAGGTACCAGCTCACACACGTAACTGGCAGCATAAATGTTAGCAGTGCAGTTTACGTGTATATGAGATAATCAGTCTGATTTGTGTTGAGAAGATGCCTGTTTAGAGAGCTATGCTCTACATTCTTTGTTACAAACTCTGAAGTTAACGACTCCTATCAACTTTCCTTCACCAAAAAGAGAGCATGTGACAGGCTTGGGAAGGGGTGTCAAGCCATTAAGACTGCAGTTTGATCTCAGAAAGATCTATTCAAATCTAACTATCTCAAAGAAAGCTCTTTTCTCTTTTGCGGAGAGAGAAGCTGCATATATATGTGGCTCGAATACCACAAAAACAAATTCTGGGCATACACGTCCCATTCCTATTGCACTAGAAGCTTAAGAAGGTTTCAGAACAGTGTAGATAACTGTAATTTTCAGAGCTGTTAGAAAAGCATTCCCGAATATCACAAAACTCGGACTTTATTCTAGTTGCAAGAAAATTGCATCACATAAGCCAAAACATTGGCTCATTTTCCAGTAAGTCTGAGTAAAACCCTTCAGTTCTCTCCTCCTATTCCTCTGAATGTTACATAGTAGTTGGATAGGCTTCGTACTAGTCTGTGTGCAAGAATAAAAAGCAATGATTAATTGAACTCTTGTTCTGAAAACACTCATTTTTGTAGAGAAGTGTAAGAGATGCTAAGTTTAGAAGTGCCAAGATTTATGGGTGGGCAGCAGAAAACCATGAAGAAAAAACTAACAGCAAAGCACTTGATAAGCAACTGACATAATGCACTGAAGAACAGCTTGCAAAATATGTTTAGCTTAAGCTTAGTTGTCATGTGGAAAGTGATTATTTTGGTGATTTGGCATCTGATGAATTAGGAGAGCTCTTTCAGCTAACATCTGAGGAGGTGAGAGAGATGAGACAGGCCTGCTCTCAGCTACAAAGTGGCTCTACATAGGAATAGTGTTTTAAATGTATGAAGGTTTATTTGGCGGGTGTGCACAGCTGTACCTTGTCAGCTGTACAAACTTGGTCAAGATGTTTCTAGATGGGCAGAATTCTGAGTTCATGGTCCCCATTAGAGCAAGGCCATTATCTCAATTCCTGGTACAGTGCTGAAAGCAAATGATCTAGTAGATGTCTAACATCAGACACCTCAGATCAGCAAATGAGGCCCAGCAACAGCTGGAACAGGTTACTTACCTACAGGTTGTCTTTCCACCACCTTTGTCAAAAATGCCCTTACACAGAGCCTAATAAACAGGTCCTCCTCCAACGTATTGCCTATTTTAAAATAGCACCTTCTAATGTGGCAGAGCTGCTTTCTGTCCCATCTGATGACTCTGTTCATGAGAGATGTATTGTTTCTGCTGCTGACAGCAGCTTTCTTGCAAACCATTGACTTCCAAACTGACCAGCTCCATCTAAGAGCAGTAATGGGGTACAGGTTCTTCTGATGCCACCACTCAGTCTGCAGCACCTCATGACAGGTAGCCAGGCAGAAGGACCTGGCTCTTGGATGGCAGTTCAGGCATCTGTCAGCAAGAAGGAAGCATGCTGCTCACCAGCTTTGTTGTCTTAGAACTACAGTATCCCAGAACAGTCACTTGTCAACACCATGGCTTTCTTGCTTCTGACCTCCATTATCAAGACTGGTGTTCTGGGTTTGTTTCTTTTTAAGGCATGTAGAGAGAATGCACCTGCACTGCCAAGCATGAGGAAGGCTTCAAATATGGCTGGGGAGAGCCCAGCTCATGTGCAGCCATGCATAACCCCCAAATGTAAAAATGATGTACTGGACAGTGTGTATGAAATACCAGACCTCCCTCCAGGCTGTCAGTGTGGTTCCAATCCTGTCAATGTCTTCAGAAACCAGAGCCATCACAGTTGCCCCATTAGTCAAGGGTTAGCCGGTCCCACAGCTGCCACTGTGAATTCCCTGCCCTAGGCTCGATTGACAAAGGATTCATTTGCCAACATGGAGGGTCTCATGGAGAAGGGGACAGTGGGATGGCAGGACCATCTGCTTGGTTTCAAAGGACCAAATCAGGGCCAGAAAGTAATTAAAAATGTGTTACGGGGAAGATGTAGCGCAGGCCATTTTTAAAACCCCGTAAGAGAGAAAGAGTGGACCAAACTGTGTTTGTAGCTCACTGAAATTTAACTGTGAAAAGTTTTATCTTAAGTGATGATGCTCTAAGGTTACACTGTCAGAAAAAGGTACATGTACCTTCAATTTTCACAATATTCTGTGGTCACATTGAAGATACCCTTTTCTGTACACATACCTGAAACTATACAAAATCTTCATGCAAAAATCAGGTGTACAAGCTTACATTGTATAGCCATGGAAATTAAAGCCTGGATATTTGAAGCTGGATGTTAAAAATGGGAATCATGAAACAAGCCAGACTCAAAAAAGCTGAGACGCTCACTGAAGTCAATGGGCAAACTTAGTGCTTTTGCTTCCTCACATACACTCCTCTGATTTATATATTGAAAGATATTTTCCTCAGTTTCAACCTCAGTCTCAATGGGTTTGGGGGAACGTGCTCGCTCAGTGACAATTCTAATCCTATAGCTCATACCCCTCTTGAAGCTATGGGAAACCTGGAATAACAATGCAAAGCACCAAATACTGACGTTTGACTTTTCTCATGGGTTTTCCTGATCTCTATAAAAGACAGCAGAAGTACGCTGTATGCTCGCACTCCGCTGCATCAGTATTTCTGCTATCCCATATAAAACGCATGGTCAGGTTCTTTTGCATAGCCTCTGTGGTTTTCGTTATTTGTAAGCCTGAACTGAAGGCAATAGACACTATTTTGTTTTGAGTTGCTATAAATTTTGACATTTGTCTAAGGGGATAATTCATGTAGTGCTATGGGACTGTTGTTTAAATTCCAGCAGGAAAAAATGTCTTGTTTTGAAAGAAAGGCTTGTTTAAAATCACAAATCTCATATAAGAAGCTAGATAATGAAGCCAAAAAAGGGAACAAAAACAATTCTTACAAGGCAGACCTCTAAGCTTTGAATTGCCTGATGTATGAGTTGTCAGAAATCCAAACTTCACCATGTGCAAAGAAATGTTTTGCAAAATCCCTAAGTTAGGGCTTTCTTGGCAGGATCTCTTTCCTAAGGAGCATCTTGAAAAATTTAATTGCTTACAATTGTAAAAAGCTTTCAAAATGGTGCCTTTTTGCAGAAGAAGGTGAAATACCATGTTAGGGCCTATTTTCAACAGTTTGCTCTCCATCTTCTTTGTAGCCACCCTTTAAACAGTGGAACATGGTGATAAGGTGTCCCCTGATCCTTTTCTCTGGAGTGAACAAATCCAGTTCTCTCAGCCTTTCCTCATATACCAGGTTTCATAATCTTTTGTGTGTGTCAGAATTATTGACTATTTAGGAGGTAGAATACAGCATCTGAAACCTTTGGTAGAAGACCACACTAGATTCACTGCTAGAGAGGTGCATCACCAGTGCTACTTAGTCACTATAGTAGGCTACTGTGAGCAGTGACTGACTTACAATAATTGGGAAACAGTTACAGGTTTTAAGGCTTGATGTCCAAATGCACTGAAGACACCATAAGGTTTTGCTAATACTATTTATTCATGTGGTAGGTTCAGACCAAGCCAGGAAGATAAGTATCAGTGCTAAGAATTCTTCGAATCAAATCCTGTCAGCTTCTGGTTAGAGAATTGCTTAACAGGATCCAGAAAATTAGCGACAAGCACCTTTGGTCTGATCGTGCTATTTCTGAATTCCTTATGGCAGTTTCCCAAGTAGGGATGGGTTGAGGAATAGAGGGACTGGACATAAGAAGTTCCAGCCCACCCCACACCTGCACCTAGCTGCGGAGTGGCTGGACCTAGTCTCTGAAGATGGTTAACCCATGCTTCACCTGCAATAAGTCTCACTGGATCTCAACAAACTGTACACAAACCAGAAAGGTAGGGAGTAGGGACCTCAAAGAGCAAAAGGCTCAGCTGATTGATGCCTTCTTAAGAGAAAGGGAAGAGGAGTGATAACATAGGAACAGGAGGAAGACCTGGTGATAAAGTGCTGCTCGTTCATTGTTCCTCCACCATTACTTCCTCCAAGTATGTTCTGTGAGCTACTGAGGGTGTCCTGCAGCTTCGTGGTAGCTTAGCTTATGCAAAGATAAAGGTCTGCAGCAAAAGTTATCTGATGCCTCCCTGGCAAACAGAAGATGGCCTTAAGCAATATATCTTGTGCAATCCTGTGCTGCACATGATCTTTCCACTGGATTAAGAAGAACTTACATATTCGAGCTCTCCATTAAGTACAAAGCTGGTTGTTAAGAACTGGAATACAGCTGTAGTGAGCGCAGGTTGTCCCTATGCAGCACATTAGACTTGTGGCTTACTTTTGTCCCTAGCTTTGTGCAAATCCTTTAGTATTCCATAAGGTTAGAAGTGTTGTGAGCAGCAACCTCACAGTTATGTGGACAGTTATTCCCTCTAATTCTAAGGAATGCTAGATCAAACTTGGTCTCAAAAATAATTAAACCTTCTGCATTCACTCCTCCCAGTTGCATTGACTCTTTCAGATCCTCTCTGCTTGGCTGGTTAGAAACCTTATTTCCCAGCTGAGATGTAGCTATGGCTCATTTATACTCAGTGTGAGTTGAACATCTAGGGAAAATCCAGGACACATGATATATGCAGTGCTTGAGATAGACTGTAATTGCACTAATGGAGCTTCCAAGGAGCTCTGCTCGATGGACGGAGGTGTTTGGAGAATGGTGGTGCCCCTGAAGTTGTGAAAGAAGTATTTCTCCATGTTATCAAAGCATGAGCCTGTAGTTCAGCTGGTCCCAGTGGATGGTGATGGTAAGAAAGATTCTCGTCTTCTAAGCCAAACTTATAAAACTTCCAAACGTCTTTTGCATCTTGAGCTCAAGTAACAATAGGCTTCATTTTCTCAGCTTCAGCTTCATTCACTGAAATGAGAAGTACTGGTTCTCAGGGGGGAGATCTGATGCTAAGTAAAACAAGCTGTGTGCAATTACTGCTTTCTGAAAAGCAGGAGAAGCTGGGCCAGCACAAATGGTAAGGTTCAGTTCTTGATAAGATTTCTTCAGTGGTATTGAAGGGCAAACCCCACAGCCCTAATTCAGCTGAACATCCCCATGTCATATTCTGACCAAAAAAAGACTGAAGAATTTGTCTGGCGACTGCAGTCACTTCTTAATCCCTTCTCAAAACAAAACAAAAGATCAAAACCATTGCATTTTCTACTGCATCTCATTTTGCCATAGCATTGCTGGTTGCCAGAGAGGATAAATAGTGTAGAGCAAGTCAGTGGTATCTGAAGATCAGTCAACACCCTGCGCTCACAGCACTTACATGTTCTTCCACATTTGTGAGTTTTGCTTCTCTTCCACCATTCCTGCTCCAGCTCCCTGCCCTATGCACAAAGACTGAGAACATCCACTTAAGACACGTCAAGAAGTCTTGGCTTGTTGTGCTCCTTATGGAGCCATGCATTTCATAAAAGGACAGGTTCTCTGATGGCCTCCTATGTTTTTGCAGCGTCAGTGTTGGAGGTGGTGGTTTCCCATCCTCTCCCCAATCTCTTTTGAACTGCTATCAGTATGATAACTTTAATTCAGAGGCTTGTGCAGCACTAAGGGAGGGCAGCAGACAAGCTTCCAGCTGGAGTGGCCCTGCATGTGCCCAGATGTAGTTGTCACCAGCTGGGCAAATAGTGCCATCAAGAACAAAGGAGCCAGAAGAGAGTGCAGATCTTGCTCTGAAAGGCATGGCATTATGAGGCCAAGAGATGTTAGGGGCTGTGGGGTGTGAAGAGTGCAGCAGAGGCGTTATTGTCCAGCTTGGCTGCACACAATGGGGACGTGCTGTTGTGATGTCAAATATGCTGTTTACCATTTCCTGGGATGGTTCCTAATCTCTGTGTCCTGCTGCTTCTCTCCCTGAATCTCTTTGTAAATGGCAGATGGGCCAAGAAACAGGCTGTGTCTTCCACAGAGGCAAATATACTTGTTCTTCTCACTGCCTGTCTCTGCAGGTATCGTTTCAGGATTTTCAGGGTGTCTGTAAACTGGGATCTGAGAGGCTGTCAGTAGTCAGCTTGCCACTGCAGTGGAGCTGCCCATTTCAGATGTTCTCAAAGTGTTCCCTTGTTCTGCTACCTGCCTCTCTTGGTCCTCAGAGAGGCTGTTAGCACTGGTGGGGCTTTGAAGTGTGAGGTTTAAATTCAGCCAAAAGATGTTCTTGCTTTCCCCTACTTCTGCCCTATTCTTTACCTTACCTTACTGTCAGTGAGGATGGGTTTTGTTCTGCATTGTCTGGAATAGCTCTATTTTAGGAAGAACAGGTCTGCTTTACTGTGTCTTGAGGCTCTGTGCCCAACATCCTTGTACTTTTGAGAAAAAACAAAGGGGGGGGGGGAGGACTCCTTGAAGTACTGTCAGTGTCTGAAGTTAAATCATGCAGCTCTGCACTTGTCAAAACACACATCTGTGTTTACTGAGTATCTTACATCTTTAGTGCAGTTTTTAAAAGGCCTCTTCCTTTGGTTGAGCTGCCAGGGATAGTTTCAAGACACATTCAGAGTCCTAGAGTTAAGTACTACTGATGAATAATGCCCCTCACAGAGCCTGAGATGGATAGCAGTTAAATTGAGTAGTTGAACTAAACTTTGTGTAGTTCAGAGGTCCCTGTTCAGGACACTGCTTACTGCTTTGTTGCTTACTTGTGGCATCTTTTTAAAAAACAAAACAAAACCGGACTTGTTAGCATCATTATTAGGCTTTTGGAAATAAGTGAAGCAAACTCTGAAGATGCAGTAAGAGCTGTCTCACATGAGGCAAACAGGGACACAGTAACCAAACCGCTTACTCTGTATTCAAAGCGCAGCACACATGCACACAAAGCCTTGCTGCAGCTTGCTGCAGCAGCAGCTTACAAGAGGATGGAATGTTTTATAAAAGGGATCTAGAGAAAATGAGAAAAGAGTACATGACCATGTCATGATTAGCGATAACTGCTCCTTTCAGCTCCATGCTGAGCTTCAAAGCAAATGGCTAAGCCCTTCTGGCTAAAAGCAGTATGATTGCTGAACAAGTGCATGCCCTGGAGCCCACTGTTCTAGTTACAGCAGGTCTCCTTCTGTTGTATTAGGTCATCGTGAAGCTTAAAGTCATGTGTTTGCTTCTAAGAACTGCAGTAATTGTGGTTTCAGAAGTATTTGGCCATTTTTATTAATAATCATGAGATTTATTTCATCTGTCTGGTTCATGTCTAGCCTTCTCCAGCAAAGCGGAGCGAGGGACATAACCCCTAATTTTCTGGTCTGGCCTAAAACATTTCGCTACTCTAGGGGAGGTGCAGCCTCGCAACTCCTCTGATGGAGAAGGAGCTGAACCTGGTTCTCCCATGACAGCCAAGCTGAAGTACTGCTTGTAAAGGCACTAGGAACATCACCACCACTTGATCACATCCTCTTTTGCCTCTAGCTGTGCTTAGTCAGGGTGAACCACAAGAGGGAGGGACATGAGGGTGGTAGGTATGAGGTCTTGGTGGAATGTGTGAGCCGGGTATTGGTTGGTGACATCAGGCACTGGGGTGAGGCAGCTGAGGTGGTTTTTATGTCTAAATGAGTTACCTTTTGTCAGCTGGGCTGGTAACTGATTACCTGCAAAATATGGGCTAAATATATGACCTTGAATCTCTGCTTTTCCAAAAGGCAAGTGCCCAGTGCCAGGACAGAACAACTGAGAAGGAACTTCATCAAGCATCTTTCCCCTCATACTTTCAATGGTTATCCGAAACTCACAGACAAATACTGAAATGAGTCTTATTTGAAAGTAGCCTCAAAAAAAGACCTTTTGTACAGGATTTGGTTTTGGTTGTTTGGTTGGGTTTTGTTTTGTTTTGTTTTTTTTTTTGTAGATACTTGCCAATGAATATATGCTATCTATGAATCTGAACCTACAGAATATACTCAAGCTAAAGTCAGTACAGTCATCTTTTTATTCACAGGTTAAATTTCATGTAACTCAGCAGATCTCTGCTTTCTCTGCTTTGTCCTTTAACCACTAAGGCCATTGCTTCCCCCATGCTGCTCCCTGGGTTGCAGCAGTAAAGCTATTTGTGAGGCTGAGCCATGAGCCATGCTGTAAATTGATTTTAAAACAGGGCAGGAGAGTGAGGTTGGGGACAGCAGAAAACCACCCAGCAAGACCCACTATTTTTTGGCCTCCGGAACAGAGAGAATTGCATACTCATACAAAGTGAGTATCCCATGGGCAGTGGAGTTGTTTCAATTCAGTGACTTTTTACAGCCACCCCAGACTTATTTTGCATAGAGGCATTCAACCAGAGAGGCAACAAATAATTAGGGAGGAGGTCACAAAATCTGAAATGAAATGTCATTGTGGGAAGATGATCAAAGCATGCACCCAGGGAAGAGAGATGCAGACCGCCTAAAACAGCTGTGCAATTCTTTAGGGACTCGGTGGAGTTTTCGATGGATCTATGTTGCAATTGTTCTCATGGTTCATGCTTTGTAAGTCCATAGCTTGCTTGAACTTGTAGTGGTGTGAACTTGATGAACCTGCTGCTTGGGTCATTTGATATTTATTTTAGTAATTTAAACTTGGGGTTTTTCCCTCCCCCCCCAAGTAAAATACAACTGAAAAGCAACACTTCAGGCTTTTCTACAATACAAATGTAATCCCATAGATCTAAAGATCAGAACTGAATATAACAAACACAGAAAATATACTTGAAGAGATTAAAAAGATTAAATAAATAGCTTTCTATAGAAATCAGTTTTGAAAACCTTGTGGGATGTGGTAAAAAACTGAGGTGCAGCACTGTGTGTGTGACCATCAAAGGGGTGCATTGAAAGGGCTTAAATGAATTCTGGAGGACTTTTTGAATGGGAAACTTGCAGGTTGCTTTCCTCTCAGTGCTGTGGTCTTTTCTGCTTCCTCCTTGTCAGCTGTTGAAGGAGTGGTTCTCGTTCACAGAACTCTGAATGTGTTTGATTTGGGTTGCTGCTCCAATTTCCCAGCTGTTACTTGAAGGCTGTTTTGAGGTTTGGAGTATCTTCTCTGCCTCTCTTGTTGAGCCCACAAAGGCCTCCAAGAAAACTTAGGAGATTTGCCAAAGCACACAGGGTCAGAGGGAGTCCCCAAAACTGTGGCTGCCCTTGCAGAAACAGCAAGCTTGGCAACTGGTAGTCCTGGGAAGCAGTGTCGTTTGTTTATCCAGAGAATCAACAGCACACCATGAATCTTGTTTGCATGGGTAGCATTTGCAGTTTGTCTTGCTCATGTCAGTGGCCTCATCTCTGCACTGTCCAAATAGCTCAGACTGAAACATCCCAGGCACGGCATTACACTTGCTGTTGAACCCTCCCCTCATTTCTTTCAGATCCCACAATTGCTCCTGCCAGAAGGTTGGATGTTTATTGGACCAAAGAGAAAGGAGAAAAACAGAAAGAAGAATGCAGTGAAGTTGTTCTGTGGTAGGATTGCTGATGTGCTAAACATCCAAAATCCCCAGTGCATAGACATGCCATCTTTCAGATGATAGTCTTACAGTGTGTTAGGGCTTGGGAGCTTTCTAAGCTTAAGGGTAAAAATAGATGGATTCAAAACATTATGAGAATAGTCACCATTCTCTTTGCATTCAGTCATAGGATTAGTTGAGAAGACACTGAGTGATACCCAGCAGACGAACAATTGTTGGCCCTGTCCTGGGATGACCTCCTGTGTTAATTCTCAGTAGTTAGGCTGTGTTAAATTGTGGTTACAGCAAATGGGTGTGCCATCTGAAGGTGGCTGTGCTGTGTCCTTCCTTGGAATACAATTCATGGATTATTTCAGCTTCTACTTTTGAAATTATCAGAAAAATGAAAACACTATCACACCTTCCTGCCTGCTGTATCATCTAGCCAGGTTCTTGCCCAAGCAGTGCTAGTCTGTCCAGTCTACCTATGGTGGTTACTAGGTGTGTGCATCTTGCATGTCAGTATCTTGTATTTGTTCAGGTACAAAAGACTCATGGTTAACCTTATAACCAATAGTAAATGTAGATCCTTTAGTGTGATTAGCACCACACTAGAATGGAAGACCATTCACTGTCATCTTTCAGTCTCTCTTATGATCTGAGAGGGCATGTTCCTTCTTCCATTTAGGGAACATTTTAGCTTCTCTGCTGCTGTTAGCCATATCCTGTTTTGTTTACTGACTCTTCCTATAGTCCACTTACCCTTTTGCTTGTTATTTAGCTGAGTTATATGTGTATTTTTTTGACCTTATAAGCAATACTTCATAGCTATTTGATAATTTTGAGCAGGCCTTTTGTGTGTTACAGGACAGGAAAACAAACCATCCAAATTTCACAGTAGTGTTGCAGCATTTGTCCTGTGAAAAATAGAGTTTGAGGCTCACATGATGGCATGCATCTCAGAGCATTCATAACTGTCATATAGTAAGATTATTTCCTAATTTAAAACCCAAATAAAACCCGTCTGCTGACATCACTTCTAACTTCACTGTATCTAGCCAGACCATGCTGAAATGATGCATTATTGTGGAGTCCATGGAAAAGGAGTGAGATCACTGGAAATTCAGCCCAGATTCAGTCAAGTCCTGGCCTCAGCTTACTTGATTGGTTCACAGACTCTGTAGATCTGGTTCAAATTGTGGTTGACAAACACTGTGCCATTATCTACACATGAATTGCTACATGAAGGGGTAATCCTTCTTTCCATGAAGTTGTTCTTACTTGAGCTTTGTGGCACCTTTTTGACACTTCCTCTGAATGTCATTGGTGAAAATGAAGAGAACTGTGTTCAGGCAAGCTAGAAGAGAAATTTTAATGTTTGAGGGTGATCTGAAGAAAGCTCAGGTGGGAAATTGGAATAAACAAGAAATGAGCTGTATCACCCAAGCCTCTGGGATTAAATGTCAGGAAGTTACATGTTCTCCAGGCACAGCCAGCTCAGACCTTTTATCTGGAAGTAATGTTGATCTAAACTGTTCCCTTGTCAGGATCCCTGATCCGAACTCCTCCTTTCCACGTTGTCCTTCCTCCCCTCATGCACATACTTGTTTTTTCACTGTAAACTCCTTGCAACTTGAAGAGGAGCTAAAACAGCAGTATGGTTCATTGATGTGGCTCCTGGTCTCAACCCATATGCATGCTTGAGCTGGGAAGAGTGACAGTATGAAGCAAGGCTGAGAATTCTGTTAGCAGGCACCAAGTCCACTGGACAAGGCCTGTGGACCAGTGCTCTGAATTGCTACCAATCCATGGGCATGTTGGTTTATGTTTTGTCCTTACCTTTCTCCTCCCTAAAGCCAGAAGACCTTACATGTGACCACCCATCACTCAGAGGTGCTTGGAGCTAACACTGCTTCAGGCCGACATTTCCCAAACTGGTACTAGGCTTTTAAAATTTACTTGAGCCTGAAAAGTCCCAAAATAAAACTCTGAATTTTAGAAGTGTAGCATGTTTGATAGTGACTGTATTGAAATAAATAGGCTTACGTTCACTTCCAGTAGCCTGGATGAACTCTACGTTTCCTGATCATTTGAGCTTTCATGGATGGTATTTACTGTCAGTTTTTGCCCACTCTTTCTCACGTTGTTTGAAGGAATGAAAGAAAAGTAGAAAAAGTATCCTGCATTAGCTTTTAAACAGAGAAATATAAACGTCCTTAAACTGCATTAGCATAATGTATTTAAAATTTCAGAGAAATACAAAGATTTTGGCATGACATGCAAAAGAGTGGAATTGCATTTTATCTAACTCTGAAAAGCATGGTTTGTTTTATGCTGCCTACTGATGCTCAAAATAACCACCTTCAAAAGTGAACTTTTCCATCTCTAATGAGAACAGTGAACAGAATCACTTCAGCACTCTCCTTGTTCCCATGCTCCTGCTTCTTAGTGCATCCAAACCAAGTAGAGATACTAACAAGGATTAAACCCAAATGAAGTTAAAACCTCCTTTGTTTCTTAACAACACATGGTTGGATTAATTTGCAAGACTATTGTCTCTTTTTATCCTTACAATAATGTGATTGAGCTGTGCATGTACTTGTGGGCATAGACTAAGAGTGGAAAACATAATCCTCAAAGTGCCTAAGAAATTTAAGATTAGAAGATCATTCTTCACAAACCCTGCCATAAGGCTCACGATCAAGTGTCTGAAGTATTTGCTTTTGACAACGAGATAAAGATATTTTCCTTTCAAATAAGGAAAGAGATAATTACTTTCTTGCCTAGCAGAAAAATTATGTACCTGACATACCAGGCAGCAGAACAAGCTGCTTACACTTGCAGAGGAAGGGTATACATAGCTTATATCTTCCACCTGCTGCCTTTATTTTGGGGAAAGGCATGTTTCATATGAGATAGCAGTCTAATGTTTGGTCTTCCAGTGCCTGGAGTGGGGAAGGAGTGCAGAGGATAGGATAGGATTTAAATGTCTGATTTGTATTACCGGTTTGTATTTGTGTTGCTGTATTTGGGAACATTTCTGTTAAAATATCAGCACACCCTAAGATAGAGCAATTTTATCAAGAGGGCTGGGGCTGAGATCCCATGAAGTGACATGACAGTGCCCCATGGCTTAACACCTCCCAGCTGTGAGGGAGATGTTCCTGCATGAGAGAAGTAGCCAGCTGTCCTCAGCAGAAAATTCAGAGAGGGATGTCTGCGTGTTTATTGCTATGCTTCAGAAAAGAAGCAGCTGGTTACCTGTTTATCTTCTTCTTCTCCTTTTCTGTTGTTTCCTAAAGCATCCCTTGTACAGCTGCCCAATATACCCTTTGCAAGTGAGAAAGATTAGCTCAATCTGAGCACTGATCAGTTTATTTTTCCCAGGTTTGTTAGAAGATGCTGCAGCCAGTGACTCCTAACATTTGAATTCATCTCCTGTTACTGCCAGTTAGATCAACAGAAAGATTATGCAATGAAATAACTCATTTCAAGAGATTTAAGCTCATAAATACCTTTTCTAGGCTTTAGCTTCATCTCAGCTTCCCATTTGCAACAGGCAATCCTACCTCAAATGAACTGCAAATCTGTGATAAGTTATGAGATGCGTAATTATTGTAAAGGTCAGAGGTGTCTGAATGCAATGCATAGGAAGGGTCTTGGAAACACAAGGTGTCTCCTTGTGTGTATATCTGCCTCTTCCTTACTGAGGATCTTGCTAGCTTAAAACAAGAAATAGAGAAAGTTCCATGCCTGGACAGTTCATTATGCCATTAAAGTTACTAGAGTTTTTTGTGACTAGCATTTTACAGATTTTATGGAAAAACTAAAGTCTTTGTCATCTCTCTGGTTCTCAGAATAGTTTGGTGATTTAACTCCTTGGAAATAGCTTTTCTTTTTCATCTGTTCATTTCCTCAGTCTTATTTTATGAGAGTATATTCAGAACTATTCCAAAACAATGAAGCAATACAGGACAAATGACTGAGGTTTTGGTATGCAGCAATGTATTTCTTTGGGAATCTTTGAACCAGATGATGTGATAGGCAGAAATGTTTTACTGTAGCTTCAGCCTGGAAAACTTGTTGTTTCAGAGCAGCTGGAACATTGGCACAAGCTCCCGTGTTATGCTTTTCTTTTAATCCATTCATGATTCCTCTCCCCCTCCCCCCCCCGATTATTCCACTCTTTGGCTTAAAATGAAAACAAGCAAATTCACTACGCACCTAGGAAAATATACAGCTCCAGCCCTTGCCTTACGCAAGCCTCAGTCCACATTCACAAAAACTAAACTAACTAAACCAACTAAAAATGTAGCCTTTAATCCTTTGTCCAACCACTAAAATGGAATAATCAGGAATGATTTATTGCCTGAGGTTCAGATGGACGTAAGTGCAAATGTACCATAAATCCTTCCTCTATTTTTTATCTCTTTTATTTTGTTGTTTTCTTAAATCCAGCCAGCAGTGTCTGTCCTCCCAAGCTTTAAACTCATCTTGTCTTCACAGATTAGGGTTGACAAGGAAGTTAACTTTCCAGCTGGGAGGCATGCACCATGTTCTCTTCCTAAACACTTTCCGTGTTTTTGGTGTGTGCTTTATACTCATTTTGTCCAAGTAAAAATAGCATGAAATAGTGTAATCATGCAATCTGTCTGAGGTTAGTTTAGTTTTGGAGATTTTTGACCCAAACACTGTACTACAGGTGAGAATCTTTTATCCCAACTCTTCATTTCCATGCTTTGCTCTTCAGACTCCCAAGTTCTCTGCTGCTGGCTGTGGATCCAGTAGAAAGCCATGACTTTGGAGGAGACTAGAGGCCTGCCTGTAACAATCAGGACTGGGCTGCTGTTGCTCTGAAGTCTGGATCATTATGTGGGATAGAGTTTAAACAACATATGTTAATTCTAGTGCACTAGCTGCATTAAAGAGCATGAAACCATGGCTCACTATTAGTCTGTGTTGGTGGTTTGTTGTACCTTTGCTGGTTAGCTTTTAATGTTAAACATGCTTAGTGGACCTATTTGTGGGGGAAAGATGACAATAAGGTATCAGAGAGAGCAGATCCATGGAAGAATAATAATGGTGGTGGAAAACATGGTGAGTGGAAGGAAAGCAATTTGTAAAAGAAAGGGATCAGAGACCTTTCCTTTCTTTTCTCTTTTTCCCTCCTGAGGATGGGAGAATGTGTCCTTCAGATTTTCTGTGCACCACAGGTTTTTTCTTCCATCTCAAGGCAAAAAATGGATCATTGCAGTAAATCGGTCTGATTTCCTTTGTAGAATTAGTGACAAAAAGTCCCCAAATTAAGCCTTGATCAAAGCCATGTGTGGAGGAGGGGGCAAAAGGAGCCATGCCATGAAATATCAGCTGTTCCCTCTAGGCAAAATGTGCATGCTTCGTGTGGTTGGCACATCCTAATGCTTGAATTTAGTGTGACTGCAGAGCCTTGGCAGGGGAGCTGCCACTTGATCAGGATGGTGGCCATGTGCTGAGGCTGTGAGATTGGAGGTAGCAAGGTAAGGGATGGCTGGGGTGCTGCCTTCTGCATGTGTGTGTGTAGGTCTGTTTACTTTCTGTTAGCAAAAGGGAGACATACGATTATGTCATTATATAGATAAAGTCATGCTGTGCTGAGTAAGCTGTTGCGTGTGATTCTGGGCTGCATCAAAAGGATTGTGAGCAGCAGGACAAGGGAGGGGATTCTCCCCATCTGCTCTGCTCTGGCGAGACCCCCTGCAGTCCTGATGTAACTGTGGGACACAGTTACAAGAGGGACATGGAGCTGCTGGGGTGAGTCTGGAGGAGGCCACAGAAATGCAGCGAGGGCTGGAGCAGCTCTGCTTTGGAGCCAGACTGAGAGAGCTGGGCTGGGTCAGCCTGGAGAAGAGAAGGCTCCTTAAGGGGAGACCTTAGAGCAGCTCCAGTGCCTAAAGGGGCTACAGGAAACCTGGAGAGGGGCTTTGGACAAGGGCCTGTAGGGACATGACAAGGTGAATGGCTTTAACCTGACAGAAGGGAGACTGAGATGAGACATTAGGAGGAAGTTCTTCCCTGTGAGGGTGCTGAGGCACTGCCCCATCGCTGGCAGTGTTCAAGGCCAGGTTGGATGGGGCTTGGAACAACATGGTCTGGTGGATGGTGTCCCTGCCTGCGCCAGGGGTTTGGAACTGGATGAGCTTTAAGCTCCCTTCCAACCCAAACAATTCACTGATTCTGTGGTATCTGTTACATTTCATGGGTCTTTTACCCTGAACTTCCACTGTTTGTATTCTAAAACAAGACTCTGGGCCAGATGGATCTTTCAGCTGAGGCAGTACGTTTCAGGATAGAGAGGAAAGAACCCTTATGTATTTCAGAGCCTTTCCGCTGCTTTTCCCCCAAGAAAGAGGTGAATTTTACCAGTTTTATGAAGGTGGGACTGACAATCTGCTGGGGTTTTTTTAATTCCATATTTTTGTTTCCTCTCAGTTAATTAATCTGTACAGTGTCCTTTATTGAAAAAACAGTGCTGAGGCTCAGGGACTTCTTTCTAAGTAATTGCATAAAACCTGCCAATCCCCAAGGCCTGTTAAATACTCCTTCGAAATAGATTTTGCCAAGTCAGGAGCACACTGGTGACTTGCTTTCAAAGATGCAACTTTTCAGCTTTTACAAGAAATCTTCATGAATCTTTGTTTTGGTGGCCTGAAGGATTGAAGTTGAGGATGGGTTTTGGTCCTGGGAAATCGTTGTGAATTGCTGAATTTGCAGGGAATTTTTAGATAGCAAATAAAGTTTAAGTGAGGAGAAAACAATGGACTAGATTAGACGAAGTACCAACTTTTTGATTGCAGGCATAAACTGTATCTTGGGTTAGAGCCTGGCAGCTCTGTTGAGCCCTTTTGTTATATCTATCTGAATAAATCCAAAGTAATTCCATAAGAATTCAGCAGAGAGACACTCTGACATAATGAGCCACTCTAAATTTAAGGAGAATTTGGCCCACCAGGTGAGTGTTTCCTTTCGGCACTCAGCAGCATGTCCAGTTCTGCATTTCCCATTTGAAATCAAGCAGTACTTCCCAGACCCTCTTTGTAGTTCTTCTTCTGAAGTTCACAGAGTGCATGTCTGAGAAGCACACAAATTGCAGGCATGGACTCCAGTATTGCTTTGTAGGAACAGAATCCACATGGAGGTTGCAGCTTCTCCAGTGATACTGAGAGCTCGCAGAGTGAGAACAGGCACTGCGGAGGTGTGTGCAGTGCCAGCAGCTCATGTAGATTAAATATTCAGTCCCTTTTATTTCACTTGTGTCAGTGATTTCCTCCGCCAGGCTTCAGTGGTTTTAAAAGTGCAAACCTGCTGCTTTCTTCATCACTTGCGGGGCCGCTGGGACCTGCACTCAGCGTGCTCCATGGGAGTCAGCAGCTGCTTAAATCAGAGAAGGCATGTGGCTGATTGAATCACCTGTCATATTGATTTATGGAACTGGAAGGTCATTTCTTTGTGGCTTGTAAGTGATTTTTTTTTTTTTTTGATGAAAAATATAAGAGGAGAAATTGTCGATTACCTCTTTATTAAGAAAAATGTAAAAATAATGACTAAAGATAGATTGATTTTTATAATTCCAGTGAAGGAAAAAGCCCTTTCTCCCATTATGGCATCAATAGCTTAAGAAAAAAAAAAAAGGAAAAAGTCTCAATCACCATTGACAGTATCTTTACACTGTACTGTACTGATCTGTCTAGTGGTTTCTGCCTTGTTGGTTAAGTACATTGGCACTCCTCTTTAAACAATGTAGGTACTTGCTCTGCAAGCTCTTGCCATAGGTTAAAATAATCCTACTTACAATGCACATGTAGTTGCCTGATCTACTTGTTATAGTTCTGGCATCACAATTCACCCACCTAACATCCAGCTCTTCATTTCATGCTTGTTTCCAGTGCATAGGCTGTGGAGTAAAATGTTGTATAAGAAAGAGGAATCTCTTCTGTAAGAATCCAACAGGCATACCCAAGGTACAACTGCAAGAGATCTGTCACAATTTAATGAGGAACAATTTCTTTGTCTGGAAGAATTTAGCTTTTTAAGCTATTAATAGGGACCACCCCACCCCCCCCCAAAAAAAAAAAACACCAAAAATGAAAGGCTGAATAAAACATATTTTCATTTATCTTCATTGCACTAATCTGATTATGTCTGGAGAAGCCTTTTTTTGTCCTGGCATGCTAGAAATCATGTGCAAAAGCAAAAGTTGCTCTGTTTTTTTTATTCTTTAGAAACACTTTTCCGCATGTCTTTCATTCCTTTCACCCATCGCTCCTTAGTAGGAATGTTGTTGATTGCGTGGATAAGACTGAGGGCAAAACTCCATGAAGACGCATGGATGCAGAGTTTCAACTTTGGTCTCCATGTATCACATGCACCAAATACTACTTCTATTTTTGTGCAAGCAAAAAGCTTTTCAGTAGTGAGGCTCCTGGTCACTGAGTAATATAGAAAGCAGGGCAATGCCAAGGCTGCTACCCATCAGGAATCCCCAAAATAACCAGAAGTGCCCCATGGGAGACTCAGAGCTAAAATAAGCTAAAGCTCAAACTATGCAGAACAGATCTCAGAAACTGAAATCATGGTTTGCAGAGCTGCACATTTCTGGTACAAAGGCTGGGGTTTTCTGCTTTTTCACCTCGCTAATGAATTGAACAGTATTTTCTTGCTACACCCCAGGAAATTATATTCCATGGACCTATGAAATTGCTGGCTTAGCAACTGAGCTTGGTTTCAGTTCTGGCAACAGAACTAGGTGGATCCACAGGGAAGAACTGGAGAATTACAGTATTTATAGACCTGCTTAGAGCTTTGCCACAAAACTCTGTCAGCTTAAAAGCAAAGGATGGACTAACTGTATTGGTGTATGCTGTTAATGGAGATTTATTTCTTTACCACTTCGCAGTGATAAGTCAAAGCTGATCAAAAATTGCATCCTTTCAAGAGAGCTGATTGTGAAGCCCTAGTGATTGCTCTGAATGACAGCCTTTGGGCTCACAAAGTCAGGAAAGGTGGATGTGGATAAACTGATTTTAAATGTGCAATAATTTTTTACTGTTAGAGGCAACTCAAATCAGTGTTTTCCTGTTTAACTTTCCAGAAATGTTTATCCTAACTTTTCCATTATTTTATGCCCTTCTGAAATTCTTAGTTCCAGACAGGATGAGAAACAGAACTGCAGTAATTCTGTGGAAGATGTGGTTGTTCCAGCATTTCTGGCTTCTCAAGAAAGAAATAAGTAGTTTTATATTTTCCATATGAGAGAATAATCATACATTTCCAGGTGCAGTGATGTTTCAGATTAAGCGAATAAGACAAGAGTAAAAAGCCACATCTTTGTGAGAGGGTGGATAGCATTGGCCTGATTGCTGCTGTCTGAAACCCTGCTAAATAATTTATGCTGGTGTAAAGTGGATATATAGTGCTACCAGATTGCAGAAGCACATTCACGTTCACTGCACAGAAGTTCAGATGTCAACATAAGGCACCAAACTGGAGGGTGAGGGGGGTGGGGGGAAAGGAGAGGGGGAAAAAGAAGAGGCAGAATTTATTTATACATTTAGTGGTAGGAAAACCAGCTTCGGGTTTTCACAGCCCATTTGCTACAAACCCAAGAGGTCTCAGATAGCTTGGATAGGCAGAGACATCCAGGCTCTTAACTGAAGCAAAGTTGACTTACGTTTTTTTTCCTTATTATCTTGGGTTTCTTATGGTTTCTTTGACTTATGGTTTTCTTTCCTTATTATCTCTTCCATGCCAGGTGTTGAAAGTGCCCTCCTTCCTTCCTAGAGGTCACCTTTCTCACTGTCATCCCATGGAAGGAGCTTATGAGGCTCTGCTGTGGTGGAAGGGCCACCAGCTGGGCATACCATTAGGAACATGTGTCCCCTAGCAGTGCTTTGCCTTAGGAGAAGCCTAGCTCCAAGGCAAATGCTGCTCCATTATGAGTGGTTTCATACCCTTACTGAAGGTCGTCACATGCCAGGGGTGTCTGGTTGACTGGCATCAGCCAGACCTGATGTAAGGGATCTCCAAGCTGAAGAGAGATTGAGATATTGTATCACAAGAGGAAGTACTGCAATAAAGAACATGGAATGTCAAAGGGATGAGACACTTGCTCAGCATTCAGGAGATTATAACTTTTGTCTGTTATTTTCCAAAATGAGCATGTCATTAGAGAGGGGAAAAACAATGAAATGCAGTTTTCCTCCTTTTTAAGCAAAATCCAAACATCAAATTATTTCAATTTTCTTCTATTAAAATAAATAAATAATAATTTAAAAAAATAAAAAAAAAAAGAAAGCTATGGATGCATAGAGTATATCCCATCCTTGGCACCCTGGTCTAGTGGAAGGTGTCCCTGCCCATGGCAGGGGGTTGGAACTGGATGAGCTTTACAGTCCCTTCCAATCTAAACCATTTTGATTCAATGAAATAAATAGGTAGTCAAACCAGAGAACTGGAAAATACTATTTTGTGAGGGTACCAACACTTTATGTTGCAAACAGTAGGNATGGCAGGGGGTTGGAACTGGATGAGCTTTACAGTCCCTTCCAACCCAACCATGCTGTGTTTCTATATTTACATGGATATGTATACTTCTAGTTGTTACACTTATTCTTGGCTTTTTTCCCAGAGAAGTTTTGCTTTGTACTCAGTAGCCAGTGATGGCTATTCAGGAATGTCTGCAGTGCTGCAGGTCTCCTTGATCCTCAGACATTTTACATTGATAAGAACTTACAGATGAAATACCAACAGTGACACAAGAAGAGTCTTTTTGTTGTGATTGTTTCTTCTTTTGGTTGGTTTTACCTCAGGGCTTCTCAAAGAGTTAGTGCAGGGCTGAGAATGATGGTCATGCAAACCATGGCCAGGAGCTCAGTTCTTCCTGAATGTGGCTGCTGCATTTCAACAGTGGGTGAAAGCAAAGGAGATTTGCTGCCTTTCTGAGGAAAGTCCTGCAGAGACATCCTTCTGCAGCAGTCTGACAGGGAGAAAAAGGCATTTACTTGAGATGTTTAAGTTATCTGCACAAAAGCTTGTTTATGGGTTACTACTTTGTAGTTCATATGAGCTTTTAACAGATACAGTTTGTCTATTGTATTTGCCATTTTGAAGAATGCTTTGTCATCAGTAGGGGGCAATACTCTTTTCCTCTTTGTGACAGGGTTTTACGAGAAAGGGTTGCTCTGGTTTTTGTCCTGGGCAAGCAGGCAGGTCTGCAACAAACTCAGAAGCACTTTGGAGTAAGAGTCTAAAGCCCTAATGGATGACAAGTGCTATGTAAATCAAAGGTAGTGAAGATACAATAAATAGGAAGTAAATTCTGGAAGAAAGCTGGTCAGCTTGTATACAAAGTTTGGTTTAGATTTATTGTGAAGTTTATGTTGTAGTGTAAGAGACTGGGGCATAAAATCACTTGACAGGCAGCTCTCTGCAGAGGTGGTTTCAGTCTTCATTTGGCAGAGCCCCCCCTGGCCTGTAAGTTACTTCTAAAGGGATTGATGACAGGTAAATGTGAAAGCAAGGTACTTTCAGTAAAGTGAATTGACACTCACCAGAAGGCTAAACCACCACTAAAAGTATGTTAAGATGCTGCAAATCACTTTAGTTGAAAATAGTTAACATTGTGTATTGTGCTGGTGTAGATTTGTAGGAGGGTAGCAGGTAGTGGGGAGGGTTGTTTTTTCAGGGCTAGACCATGGCGTTTCTTCCTCATCTGCAGTACATGTAAGAAGCCAGTATCTCATAAAGCCCAGGTACAAGTATCTTGCTGCTGGAGTTGTTGAACTGGAGGTGAGATGGATTGTCACTATGCAGAGATTCCTGTTGTATCAGGATTTGGGACATTTGAGTTTTATTTTTAGCACTGTGTAATTTCAGGCAAGTCACCTTCTTTTAACCAGCTTTGATTTCTTCCCTATAAAACAGAATACAGAGATATTGTGGAGCAGGGTCACTCAAAACAGATTTCTTAAATCCTCTAGCTCAGAAAACCAATCTTACGAAGCACTTATCCCACAGAGAGTGGGAAGAACTCATAGGTCTCTCTCACAAATATTCCTTATATTAGAGATAATGGTGACTGGCGATTCTTCCTGATCCACACTGTTGCTCCAGGAGCTGATATAGCAGCAGAGGCTAAAACAGCAAACCAAAAATCAGCAGAAATGAATTAGTGCTTTGTCAAAGGCATATTCAGCACAGTGTTTGCAAGTTTAGCTTCCCATTGCATGACCACTTACCCACAATGTTTTGGAGAGACAGCAATACCCTTGAGAATGAGCACTTCCATAGTGGAGCCATAATTTCTATATCTATGTTGTGGAACCTTCTCTGAAACAAAGTAAACCCTGCTGTGGTATTACTTAATTCTGATCAGAAGGGACATACTTGTTTGTGTGCGAGGAAAGAGTCTGAAGAAGATCCATTTGCTGTTCTTTCCAATGAAAGCTAATGTGCATTTGGACTACCATGTATGGATTTATTTTTTTTAATCATTATTCCTTGTCTTTATTACTTTTTTTTTTTCTTTTTCATGCAGTTCTGCCATTAAGTATTTAGACACTAATTTATGGAATTTGTACTACAATGTATAGCACTAAACTGTCTTGTGGAGCAGTAGACAGCATATGAGTGAGTTTTTTACAGCAGCTGCGTAACCATAGGTCTTTCCTTGTGTAATTCAGGCATTTGGAATATCTAATAGGGATGGGATGGAGCAGACTGAAAGGCACTGTTCTCCCCTTGGCAGTCAGATTAGCTGAGCCAGAACCAGTTTCATAATGTCCTTAATTTCATATTGCAAGAAAGAAGGAATGTTTAGTTGCAAGTGTCTCTGCATGGCTGCTTTCTTCCAGGACGTCTTTGCAATCACAATGAAGTCCATGTGATGTACAGGAGAGTTGTTTTATATGGATAAAAAACTAGTCTGGGTTTCGATGAAAGTTCTGTGCATAGAAAAAGAAAAACAAAAGTTAAAAAACCCAACCAACATGTACGCAAGTGTTAAATAAATTATTATTACCATGTACACTGTAAGGAACTTATGCAGGAAGGAGTGTCAGGTAGTTTTCAATGCAATGTTTTGCCAGAAAAGTTTAAGTGTTTTATGGACTCAATTACAAACTCTTTGATGGCACTGGCAGCAGGAAAGGCTGACCTGTAAGTTACAATGCACCCTTTAAGCTTCAGCCAAAGACCTAATTAATAATAAATCCAGCTGCTGCAACCGCAATCTACTTTTCTGGGCCATGTAGCTTTATAGGAAGTGACCTGGTAACATAGAAAGTCAATATGTGGTTGCTTTCGTACTAATATGCATTTCTCTCAGTCACAGAGCCAACGACCAGGATGCAGTTTTTCCTCAACATAGGAGGAAATGCAGAAATCTTGAGCCCCTTTTCTGACTGACTTTTCCATTATTTCCTCTGTCTGTATATGACTTCTGAAGTGAGAACAATGTTTCTGCATAACTAATTGCCCTGAATTCACCTTCAGAATGTGTCTACAGAACTAGAATTTGTCAATAAATATGGTCATCAGTATCTCCTGCATATGCATCTTCTTGCCAATGTTTAAGTGGTGCTTTGGTCATCTGTAGACTAGACTGTGGATTTCTGTCCCTGAAGTAGGATCCCATTCCTAATGTGGCATGGACTGAACATGTTACACCTCATTTAGGGAAAGCAGAGGATTGCTTTGAGGAGGTAGTAGGCAGGAGTTGGGTATTTTTATGCCAATGACTTGCATAAAATGCTGCTGCCATTATAGTCTTACCTATTGAAATTGCTTTCCATGGTATGGGATACGGGATTTCCATACCATAATGTAGAATATCAGTTTTGATCCTGAGAAATTGATAATAATGGCATAGGAAGCTTACTACTAATAAATGCCACACAGTCTATAGTTTATAACTAAGTTCCAGAATGACTTGGCCAATATTAGAATGAATTCTGATAGACATCATGTGAAAGGGGCTTGTTGTGGTTTAACCCCAGCCAGGAGCTCAGCCCCACACAGCTGCTCAGTCACTCTCCTTACAGTGGAATGGGAGAGAATTGGAATACTAACAGCAAGATAACTCATGGATCGAGATAAAGACAGTTTAAAGGTAAAGCAAAAGCGGTGCACACAAGCAAAGCAAAACAAGTCCATTCACGCCTTCCCGTGGTCAGCAGGTGCTTGGCCATCTCCAGGAGAGCAGGGCTCTGTCATGTGTGACAGTTACTTGGGAAGACAAAACACCATCACATCAAACATTTACCTCTTCCTCCTTCTTCCCCAGCTCTGCATGCTGAGCATGATGCTCTATGGTATGGGACATCCCTTTGCTCAGCTGGGATCACCTTCCTGGCTGTGTCCCCTCCCAACTCCTTATACACTCCCAGCCCACTCACTGGTGGGGACTGTAAGAAGTAGAAAAGGCCTTGACTGAATGTAATTACTGCTCAGCAATAAAAAAAAAAAATCCCTGGGTTATCAACATTTCCAGCACAAATCCAAAACACAGCCCCATACCAGCTACTAGGAAGAAAGTTAACTCTGTCCCAGCCAAAACCAGCACAGGGCATTATCACACCTAGTCTGATCTTAATACTGTCACTTATTACAACATCTGGAAGCAGAATGTGTGTCCTTATTTGATAGCTCAGGCCATCCAGGGGGTTCCTCCTCTATCAGCTGTGTTGCAAGGCTGTAGCCTTGGGCTGAAACTGGGGAAAAATCCAAACATTGCAGTCTAAGTCATTGTTCCTGCCAGCTGTTTTCCAGGCTGGAAACCCCTGTGTCCTGGGTTCAGCAGTTGTAGTCAGTTTTTCTTCTCTTTAGTAGCTGTGTTTTGACTTAACCCGGGAACAAGGCTGATAAGGCCGATGTTTTTGGTTGTTGCTGAGCGATGTTTGCCCTGACCAACGACTTTGTGAGCCTCATGCTCTGCCGGGGAGGAGGAGAAGCCGGGAGGAAGGAGGGACAGGAGTGTACTGACAGGACCAAACTGACCAAAGAGGTATTCCATACCATAGCACGTCATGCCCAGGAGGTAACTGGGGGTGATCCGGAAGGCCTAGTTCTCTCGGGGTGGTTGGAAGAGGTGGTCGGTCAGCACTCGGTTGGTGGGGTGTCGTGAGTTATCTGTTGTGGTTGATGGGAGGCTGTATTCTTTTCCTTTATCCTTGTTGGTGGTAGCAGCAGTGATTTGTGTTATACCTTAGTTACTAAACTGTTCTTATCTCAACCTGTGGGAGTTGCATTCTTTTGATTCTCCCCCCATCTCTCTGGAAGCAGGGGAGGGCAAGAAAGGGGGGTTGAGTGAGTGAACGAGCTGCGTGGTTGGTTGGGTTTAAACCATGACACCCTGGCAAGGGCTTCAGTAGCTGGTGTGCAGAGACAGGGCTGCAGGATCCCACATTAACACTGTACCTGACTGTACTTGACACTGCAGAAGACCTGTTCCAGCTATGAGTAAGGGTGAGACTGGGCTAAACATGCCTTTCTATGCAGCACAGAGGTCTGTAGGGAGAGTTTACCAGAGGAACTGTGTCTGTTTATAAGGACCTGGAGTATACTTCTGTTTCAAGACAGTAATTTTAGACTTACTGCTACGGTTGCACTGGGGCCTTTGGTAACTGACTAATGTACTCTGAGAGGTTGGGATTTAACCCTGGAGACATTCAGGATGATTTCACAAGCTGTGTTACTTGGAGAAAGGAGTAAGTGTGATACAGGGAGCCTATTGCAGTGCCTTTGGCTGGCATTAAAGGGAAAAGACTGGATTCAGTTTCTAGAGACCTCTAGCAAAGTTCTGCCCTGAGCTATTGCCCAGAAAACTGGATATTTTTGAATAATAAGTCCTCCTTTTGGAGCAGAGATTGCTGATTACATGAGACCTTGGCTGTTCCTTTTGCACTGCCTCCACTATCCCACGCGCAGCATGTTGATGTTAAGTCCCATAGCTCCATCGAGGTGTAGCATGGATTTGGCTGCATGGATGGGGCCCCTGCCAAGTGGTTGTTAACCCTGTTAGTGTGGGGCTGCTCTCCTCTGCTTGCTACACCTTCAGGAAAGTGCTTCAGTTAGCTGCTGCCTGTTGCAGTCATCTGCCTACTACTGTGAGTTGTCTTCCAGTTGTATTTAAGGTGAAGCGAGTGTCCCGTAGCACCAGGGACCCATGGATGCTCCTTGCTCTGGCTGGAAGATGAGATTCTTGCTGCCTGTGCCTTGTTCTGGGGTTTCTGTGCCTCCAGGCTATAAGTGTTGCTATGGTGCAGTAGCAGGATTCAGTACACCCAGGAAGAGCTGGCTGTTTCACATGTTATTTTGCCAACTACTTTGCTCAGTTTTATGGTGTGGCTCCAAGACCTTTCGGACACCACTGGTTTCAACTCATCCTCTCCCTTCCCCTCTACCAGTGGACCTCATGCTTCCAGGTTGCCACTGCCCTGGAGATTTTGGGAGCATGACATCCTCGCTTACTTAGCCTTAAGCCACCTTCTGCTGCTTTTCAGGTAGCTTTCCATGAGTTATTCCCTTTTTACTTTCTGCCTGCTTTTCTGTCCTGTGTGCTCCATCTCTGTGTGCTGGGGAGTCCTCTGCATGCAGAGTAGCTTTTGCAGGCTGGGTCCAAACTGTGTCAGTGAAAGCACTGAGGCAATTTTCCCATGTAATGAATACACCTCACGTGATGCCTAAATCAGATTAGAATGGTGCCCAAGGTGTGTTTTTAATAAACAGGAGAAGAAAATCCTATCCCACCCTACCACATTCCCCTTCGGTTATTGGGGTATTTCTTTTAAGTTTGTCTTTCAAGACTGCTTAAAAATGTGGTTTTGGCCTGCTCATTCCCTTTAATCAAGTAGCAAGAAAACCACTACAGTCCTTTCAATCCTGGTAAGCATCTAGTTGCAAATAAAGGATTTTTTTGTGCTCTAAATTTAATCTGACATCAACATCCAAGGGTTAAATTCAGCCACCATTCAAAGCAAGGCAGATTCTGATTTTATTTCTTGGTTAAGTTTGGTTAGTATTAGCTGCCTGGTATCCCTGGAAGTGTAAAACAAGTGTGTGGTAGCGTAAAAATGGCAATAGATGTCTAAAAGACCTCCAGCTGAGAACCTGTATCAGATACCTATGTGTTTTGTTTCATTTTCTTTCTTCCATTTTACAACTCATCTATTGTAAATCAGCACCATTCTACCTGTGTCACGGCAAGGATTAAAGGAAATACTCTACTTTTGGGTCTTACCTACTCAGAGGAAGAGTTTCAAAGTCTCGGCTGCACTTGGCATCCCCATATGTCTGAAGGACTTGGAAGGGAGGGCAGAGAGCAGACCCCGGGGATCGAGGGGCAGGGGTAACTCAGTGGCTGTGCTGGCAGCAGGGCAGGGAGGACTGAGTCACAGCCCTGTGTCCTCTGCCTCCGAGCTGAAAGCACCTCCCTTCCCCTCCCCTTAACATTAATAGGGTTTTTCTGATCCCTCAGTCAGCACGGTGGAACAGCAGTCTGGCCTCAGTGGGAACATGATGTGCATTTCGTGCTTGCAATGTTCTTCTGTATTATAATTTTATGAGGTGCTTCTAGTTTCAAGGAGTGGGTGACAAAACAGAGGGGAACTTTACTGCAGGAGTAAAGCCCATGCTTACTACAGTCTTAGCTGTAAGTCTTAAGATTTACAGTCTTAAATGTGTTTAACATTTGGGTTTATGAGCTGGCCCAAGGAGAGCTGCTTGGGGAGTGGCCCTCTGGGGATGTCATGCTTCTGGACCTTTGCCAGAGGTAGACATGATGCCTCTGGAAGCACCACTGTGCCAGTGTGAGGATTTTGGTAGCAGGCAGCAAGCCCTTCGCCTGCCTGGCATAGCTCTGCAGGGTAGAGCAGGGCTGTGATCCTGCCCTCTCTCCAGGGGAGTTTTGCTGGGGGCTAATGTATGAGGACTTGCATGACAGCCCAGCTGGCTGATGCAAGGAGGAGGGAAAGGGGGGAGCCTGGTGAGCCATCTTGTCTCCTGTCCTTACCCACTCTCTGAGGTGTGTAGCTCCAAAAAGAAGTGTGGTTTGTGGAGTTTGGTGGTCAGAGAAGGAGGTTTTGGAAGGAAAATAGGAGCTTAAAAGAGACTTTTCCTGTTGCAAAGTGCTGAAGATGACCAGGGCACCCCATGAAGATGCTCCATGATGGCACCGACACCCCTGTGCCCACATGTCCCCACACTACTGGGCAGCAGGGAGCTTCCACAGCACCTCCTCATCCCTACCCTGGGATGAGCCCCAGCCCTGGTCACGAGGGACCCTCTTCATCCTCAGAGCCCCCTATCACATTGCTGTGAAGTGAGGTTTTGGTGAGATACGTGCATTAGTATAATGCAGGCAAGGAAAACACTATGAGTACAGGGGAAAACCCATGCATGATGGGAAGGCAGAAGGGACAGGAGGAGGAGGGAGTTTGGGGCAGGCACTTGAGTTAAGGATTTTTTGGCTACTTTTATGTTTTAATTCCTATACTTAAAAATGACTCAGTTGTTCTTCCTCATATGACATAATGGGCCCCATGAGAAATTTCCTAGGTGATATGCTTTGGATAACTTCACTTTTCCAATATGTGCTTCAGTGTGGGGAGCAGAAAGGTTAAATGCCACAATTGCCAAAGGATTTGCCTTGATTGAGGTACCCAAAGAAAACAGACTTTCTTATGTAAAACTCCTCTGGAGCACATCTCAAAATGATACAGAAAGGCAAAGACTGACTCCGTGTTTTATGATGCTAAAACCAAGAGTTGGCTTGCGTGGGGAGTGCTTTGCAATGTGCCAGACACTCTGACATAAGAGGAGGGCCTCAGCCATGGAGATCTTTGGGGATTTAATAGGCTGGAGTTTGCAGCCGCTGGCAGGACCAGATTGGGTTGTATGCAGATGCTTGGGAGTACAATATCCTATACCACAGTCCTGAGTGAGACAAGCAACCTTGTCTCAAAGTCCCCGTCCTGACCACAGAATGTATTTTTGCACTGAAATACTGTCAAATAGGAATTACCTGTGTCACACAGTGGAGAAAGACACAGACTCCTGCTGCAGTGAATGATACAGGAATTACTGCAGCACTAAGCAAGAATGCTTTGTTTAGGGAAAAAGAAAGAAACTAAAACAACAAAAAACAATGAAGGGGATAGTCAGGGCTGGCAAAATTGCAATGTGGGAAGGATGGAAGACAGAATTCAAAGAGCTTTTGGTTCATTAGCAGGCAAACATGCTGTGACAGCTCATTGTGAAACAAATGCTTTTCTCCATATGAAAATGCAGGTGTTTATTTAAAACAAAGGCTGAGGCTGAGATTACTTTCTGTGGTTGGCTGCCTGGGTGTATCTGTCGTCCTCAGTAATCACTGATTTACCTGTTCACTCGGGAAATCTAATGGCCTATAAATAAATAAATGTATGATCAGTGTATTTGTGCAGCATGTGGCACAATGGGGACCTGGGACTTCCGGGGACTACTGCAGCATAAATAATAACAGGAGGATAAAAACCTTGCCGTGAGCAAGCCTATTTTAAATTAGGTCTCTTATTGAAGTTGGGTGAATTATACTTTCTTAATATATAATTTTGAGCGCATATGATTCCTCAGCTCTAACAGTGCATCTTTTCATTGCTTTCCTTTACAAAGGATCGATATATTTCAAGTACTGAGTTACTCCCAAAATGATGTGCAGTGTTTCCAGGCATGGTTTCACCTGAACTCCATTGTAAAAGATACCCAGCCACTGATTCGTAACCTGGAGCCATAAAACATGCATTCCAAGCTCTAGTTGTTGTGTAGAGAAACACACAGATCAACTTCTGCAGCATAGTAGAAACTCAGTGGGAATGCTGAAGGTAGGATAGATATCAAGATTTGTGTTGCATGATTAAACCTACAAATAAAACTGGCTGGTGGTTTTTAAAAAAGCTCAAGAAAAAATGAGATCGGAATCTGTACTTTTTTGAAACTGGAAGAGTGTGTGCAGATTAGCTTGATCTTATACTGTTGAGAGGGAAAATGTTTAAATGGGGAACTATTTTACTTGGATGGCATCAATATTTTGCGTTCTTGATTTTTCCATTTCTATTAACCTCACAGGGATGAATTTGAATTTACATATTACTATTTTATAACGGTTTATCTGACAAATCTTTTTGAAATGGCAAGCTTTGGCTCCAAGAATTAATTCTGCAGTGTTCAGTTTGAAAAATGTTCTCATCTTTTTGCCCCACTTCAAACTGGAAAAATGCCAAAATATCAGGAGTTTCTGGGGAGTCGAAGTGTGATGTTTCTGACCTCCCAGGTCCCAGGCCCATTATGCAAAGCCCTTAAGCACATTTTGCAGTTCAGTTCAGGTTATTGGGGATTTATGCATGTGTTTAATAACTTTGTTACATAGCTATAAAGGGAAAAGAGTATCTTCACACTGTGTCAAAAATATTACCATGGCCCCTTTTCAAGCCCATAATAATACAGTATTATTATAACTGTAATTTAGAAAATTATTGCAGTTATCCATTAATTAATTTCTTGGCACTGAGGGCAGCCCCATGTTGATGGGCACTTTTCAAATGTTATTCAGTGCTACATATATATTGTGCACATAGAGAGAAATATGTCCATATCTGAATACATTTAGTGTGTAAATGAGAAGGTATTTTCTTGCACAGGCTTCCAATAGATAGAATAGACACATTCATAACACGTCCAGATAACTTTATAAATAAGATTATACTATACTGCTTTTACAGTAACAGGTATTTCACCTCTGACACACAAAGTGTTTTTTATTTTAGGCTTCAGATCAACACTGAATGACTGAATATATTTACATTCAAATGAAAATCAATGGGATTATATTACCTGAATGATGCATATTTATTAATTAGTGGGTTTAGTCCTTTGAAAAGCTCTAACATAAGTTCAGTAAATAATCTAGATTGTGTTTCAACATTAAAAAGAGTGGAGACCTGCCATCTGGAAAAGTGTGATGCCTGAAAAGCTATGAGCTGATTTAATTGACTAATTTTCTCATTGAAAATATTGTCATAAAAATTAAATTTTGGGATGGTAAAGAAGTATGTCTGATATTCACCAGCAGTGTTTGAAAATAACATGCTAGAAATGAGGCAAGGCTTCAATTTTGATTTATAAGAAGCTGTTCATCTGTGAACAGGAAAAGTAAATGTTATGACCCAATTAACTTTGCATAAATAGATGTAGCCCATTTTGTGGAGGCCGTTCAGCAAGAAGATGCATTTGTTATTACTTTGGTAGGAAAGAAGAATGTCCTGTTTATAAATGTGTTTACCGAATTAGATCTTTTCACATTGTTTGCCATAACTGCATTAATTTATACAGCTCCAAACTTGAAACTGACAATAAGGTTTTCATAGATTTCTCTGAAGATGGCCAATGTGCGTGAGAGAGTGCATGGAACATGGCCTCTGAGAGAAATATTGAAGGTACTGTGAGAAACTTACATGATAAGTGAGATGAATCTTTAGTTCTACCAACTCCTGACAGACTGCCATGGACCTAAGCCTGTGAAAGAAGATCTGATAGAAGGCCACCTGCACTTGTGCATTGATGTATCAAATAACCAAAACAAGGTAATACCTTTAATATATCTCTGTATTACAGCTCCAGATACATTAGGTCACCATGTGGAGCTATGTAAAACACTGAATGTGTTTTTAAACCTTTGTTGCAAGAACACTGTTTCTTCAATTTGGAGCCGTGAAGTAGAAATAATGACTGCATCAAAATGAGGGATGTGATTTAGAGAATCTTTATGTCATGCTCTACTTAATTAAAAAAAAAAAAAAAGAAGAAAGTGAGGCTTTTCTGGCCAGTGCTATTAAGTAAGTGTGTACACAGGCCCCAGAAAGGTACTTGCACAAGTTCATTGAAGATAATGGGGCTACTCAAGTGTTCAAAGATATATCAAAGATGCACATATGCTTTCAAGTGTATTACTGACTTCAGGCCAGTAGTAGTGGAAGAAAGATGATTTCAGGATAGCCAGAATAAAATGAATTAAAATCTTGTGCATGAATTTGAGGGGTCATGTCAGGTGATCTAAATCTCCCCATCAATCCCTCAGCCTAAAGTTTCTGGCTATCGACTGTCATCCTCCAGGGGCAAATATTAAGACTATTGTAGGCCATCTCCTGCAGTCACATACCACGAAATGGGTCTATATGCTTTTTATTCCTCACAGTCTTTCTGTTGATACTCAAACTACTTATGCTAGAGTTTAGAGAAGGTCTCCCCCCTTTTTCTTCTTCACATTCTGTTTTGAATAGTTTAAGTTTTGTCCCTCATTATTTAGAATTTTTGTTTTGTTTTAGTAAAGATGCAAGATTTTGGGTTGAAACATGAGACTTTGAAGCCTCTTATGTTGCTCCTGTTTGCATTGTAGCAATGGAACATGAGCTCTTGAGTGCTGACCACAGTAAATATGTCAAAGCTTATCAAGGATGACAGGAGAAAGTTACTTCTACATTACACTTATTGTACCCAAAATGAGCTTTCTTGTTATACCCTTGACAGATTTGATAAGACATAGCCCACTCTGGCTTGAGCAAGCACCAGCAGATAGTCCTGCCTTGTGTGCTAACAAAACCACTTCCAGTTTTGGAGGAAACTGAGACATTTGATACTGAGAGTACCACACACCAGTCAGAGGCTTGTAGGGTAATGTCTTATTTTAGTTCAGCTTGTCTGGATTCTGATGAGAATCCAGCTTTTATTTAATTTTCTGCAATCAAGCTGGAAGCTCTCCTGGATCTGCCAGTATTCCAAAACATTCATTTCTTGGGGTGGTTGCAAGCAGCTTCCAGGGCCCCCTTTCCTAAGGTGGAGGTAAGCTCTGGAGCCAAGAGCCTTCACATTTTAGCAGCTCTGGCAGTAGGATGGTAACCCTCAGGCCTGCCTGCTCTGGGGCTGGGAATGCAGCTCCGGAGCAGATGCACGTGTGAGCTGCTTTGAGAACTTCCAGGGTCTGAGGACCTATGGCCTCAGAAAAACCCTTCAAGAACCCATGTGCGGCCCAGAATCTTCAATTTGGTAAAAGTTCAGTGAAAACAAAGTGTTTGCTTGAAAGCAGTGACTTTTATTTCAAGGAACCTTGTTTCCCTGTAAGATTTCCAACCTGCACCACCAAAAAGCCCATTTATGCCTTGATTCATTATAAATTCTTGGAACACACATCAAAAGTCTTCATGCACGAAGCTACCGCTTACTTTGAGGAGAACCTGTGTTGTATAGCTGATTATATAACTAAATGTAATTACTTCTTTCAAAGTATACACAACAAAATCTCAGCATTTTTTGCATATCGGTAGATCTTGGTTATTAGAGTTTATATATGAATTTTCATCTATGCCAAGCATGATGTGACCAGGCCAGATGTTTTCAGACCTACCCCTATTTGAGGAAGATATTGCAGGTCTGTGTTCTGCATGGTGAAAAATTAGCCAACAGGAGCTTGGGAAAAATTGCTTATTTTCTTCTCTGGTGTCTGTCTGCACGAATCCAAATGTATATGGATTCTTTTGTGCCTCTTCAGCTGGGGGAATCTATAAGAAGCATTTCTGTCTCTCTTCCCATCACACAACCACCCCACCCCATGATATGGGAGGGTTAGTTGCAGGGTACAGAATCTTTGTGACTCTGCTTTGAAAAATGGGTTAGTAACAGTAAGCTCCATTTTCATTTACTGATCTACACTCTGACCTTTTGGATTCATGCTTGGATTGCTCTGATGATAAATGTGTATTTCTCTTTAACAGGCTTGTCTGTCCAGGAAGTTGCAAGAGGTCTGGGCTACAAAAATATGACCCTTGTAGTGATTCTGCATCACCCGGGGAAGGATTGATGCTCCAGATGCAGGACCATGTCATTCTCTCAAGCTCCTGCTTGGGGCGATATGACCTGGTTTGTCCAGTGCTCTTCCTCTGGCATGCCAGGCACTTGGAGGTACCCCTGTGTTCAGACTGTCACTGTGGCACAGGAGAGGTAGCTCACCCTGCTGTAATAAGGATTGGTCTTTTGGGACCACAAACAAGTGACTTGGTTTATTTATTTAAGGAATCATTTATGATTCAGCTTCCTAATCTGGTGCCTGCACTGTTGAAGGCCGGCTTTGGAAATGCAGTAGGCAGCTGGCTGCATATTATTTCACTGGCCTGAAAGTACTATCCAACTAAATGTCTGGTGAGTGCTTAGATTCAGTATACCTAGCAGTGAAACATTTAGCCTCTTGAAATGACAGCCTTTGAATTAGACTTTGCAAACTTAGTCCACAGTTTGTTTGAAGGTAACTGGTATGTCATGCAAAGCAAGTATGCTGGAATGCAATAATGCAAGCTGAAGCTGGGGAGGCATGTTCATATTTGGAAGGCTGTGAAAACCAGACAGAGAGCAGACGTGCTTAAGAGAGAATTCATTATAAAGCTGGTGAACAAGGAGTGAACAATACCACGTTGCTCACACAATCACTCAGGGCTTTCATTGATATTCATTATTCACTCCTGTGACTCAGAAAGCAGGAAGATGCAATCTCTCTGATAGAGGCAATGTCCCAAAGTGAATGTGAACTTTTGGTTGCTTCCAGCTTATTTATCAACTTTCCCCTTGTCCTTCTGTTCTTGGACACACCACACTTCCATACTCTATGTACAAACAAAAAGTAAGATATGCCTCACATAAATGTGAGGCATACCATCTAAAGCACAGCAACATTAAGGCTGAAGAGGGATAATGTAATTTTTCAGCAAATACAGATGTTACAAGCAAAGCTCAGATCCTAATCCAGAGCCCATGAAGAAGCAGAGGTGTTCAGACCACCCAAATTTAGCCACCCAACTTGGCTGCTTAATCTAGCCAGCTAGGCTCTCCAGGTTCCCTCTGGAGTCAATGGAAAAGCAGAGGTGGGTAGAGAGAGACTCGCTTCCAGGAGCAAGTCAGTAAGCCTGTGTCGGGCTCCTGTTCTGAATTGCCTCTAGGAGAGCTGCTCTGTTAAGTGAGTTTAAGGAGGCAAGCCAGGTAACTTAACCAGCTAGGCTGGATGCCTGAATTCAGTGCTCTGAAAACACCTCTTCTTGTGCTATAGCAAGCAGTACCACATACCTTTACATCTGTCCATTGGTGAAGGCCCAAAAAGAAGTCCATTTTCCCACTTACCATCAGTTTGTGTGTGTGTGTGCATGCTTCCCACCTTCCCAGAGTTCTTTATCCCTCTTTCCCTTACAGCTCAAGAGACAAACAAATTGTCTGCTTAGGAAGCTGGAGGTATCATTCACACACAGCTTAAGTGATGTCTAGTAACAGAGGATGTTGCCCTTTATGGTTCCTCGTCTTTATGTCTTTCTACAGAAAGGTATTGTGGTTTCCTGTAATAGAAATATTTATAGCTGGAATCGTCTGGCCTCACGGAGCTGTTTGGACATTCCCTGATCAGAGAGGAGTCTGCTGGAAGATGGTGAGTTGGTAGAACTGAAATGCTCTGCTAAAATAGGTCAGTTTTGTTGGTGTTTTTTAAAGGAAACTAGGCAAAGCAACTGGCTGCCTGGCTCAGTGGTGGGTCAGTCAGGAGGCAGGCAGGTCCTGAAAGACTTTGTTTTGCCAGAACCACCATGATGCCAGCTTGGCACTGCACTGTGACACTCAGTATAAAGAGTTAGCAACTCCTTAGGGTTTATCACAAAGTGAGAAATCTTTTTCCAGTCAGTTCTGAGCTACCTAAAGTTGTGGTTTGGTTTTTTGTCTCTTCTCCTTCCTCCCCCTTCCCTATTACTAGGGAAAACCAGTTCATCTGAGGATCTGTTGTTACAGTCTGTTTTGCTTTCCCTCCTCCTTGTTCTAGTGCCTCAATTATTTCCGATCTGCATGTTTATTGTTTGGAAGCAAACTTGCTTTCCTGCTCTTTCACCCGATACTTCCTTCCAGAAGGTCTATCTTTCTGGCGTTTGG
Organism: Agapornis roseicollis; assembly: GCA_002631895.1. Lineage (NCBI taxonomy): Eukaryota > Metazoa > Chordata > Aves > Psittaciformes > Psittacidae > Agapornis > Agapornis roseicollis. Next base: position 47,320 of record NDXB01022475.1, read on the forward strand.
GGAATGTGAGTTCAGCTCCAGCCTTGCCAACAGATGAGCTGCAGGCAGCTGCTGCTAACTCGACTGCTTTCAGCTTCGCAGTGCGTACTCAGACACAGCAAGAAAGGAAGGAATCAAGCACAGACTAGATATCTTTACATACTGCAAGAAGAATTTATTAAGGGACTTTATATCAGGCCGAATCAGGTAAGGGAAAGGAGGTGATGGCAGGGACAAAGTGATGGAGCAATGAAAGTAGTTTTCTCTGGAGCCTGAGAGCCAAGACGGTAAGCACATCCCACTGAATACCTGCTCATTCAGGCTCAGGAGTCACAGTCAGCCCACTGTGATAACACCACTCCTGTCCTGTCTGCTGCTGGCTGCGGAGTTGGTGTGCCTTGGCTACAGCAGCATGATGGAGCTTTAGGGTTCAAGCAGGCCTTTGTCCTGGTCCAGTGTTACTCTGTTGACAACCAAAGCAAGCCATTATGTACGGAGTTACAGCTTCCCATGTAGCCTGGGAGAGGGAAAACTGGCTAGGATGCCTGTATTTTTCTTGAAATCTCCTCAAAATGCGTCACTTGGCCATTAAGAACTCTCCAGAGATGAGAGGAGATGTGGTGCCATGCTGAGGCCAAAATATACAAAAGCCCTATTAGATACCATTTCAGTGGAACATAACCAGTGTTACTTATCTGAAGGAAGTCAAACTATTTGCCTACCCTTCTGCCCTGGAGTCCATCTCTCTGGCTGTTGTAAAGTATGAGGAGAGCCACCTTTGTAAGAAGGGTCTCAAATGTATTTTGCAGGACCAAATGGCAAACACCCTGCCCCTGTTCTGTCTCTCATCCTGGCCTTGCTCATCTCCTAATGAAACGATGTAAATGTGTGCAGGAAAAGCATTGAAAGCCGTTTATCTGTTGTACCTAGCTCAACATGCAACTTTATTATCTGCAAGCCATTACTTTTTGATTGCTTTCTCTCTGCCAGGAATTCAAGGCAAGAAAATCCATTTCAATCTGAGTAAAATGACAGACTACCCCAATTTAGTGGGGATCTCATCAGTTCTCTCAGGCAGACAGTGTTAGAAAATTATACAGGGACAGGTGCCCATAATAAATCATCTCAGGCTTCTGTGCCTTCGATGCATTTATAATGATGATAGTGATTTTATGTATGTGCAGAGTACCTTTCATGCAAAAGGCTCCCACACTTTGCAAACTATCTACAACCCATAATGTTGTATCTGTGCAGCACTGAAATACTTGTGGGGTTGTTTTATATAGCAGCTTTGATCTAGAAGCCTCAAAAACACCAGTGGATTCTTGTTTAAACAGGAGACCTTTCAAAAAAAAAAAAATGCTCTCTGATACAAGATTAATTCATGGCAATCACATTCATTTGGAGTTGTGAACCAAGTATATTCCAGCCTCCACCACAGATAGCACCTAAGCGCACACCAAACTTGGCAAACATGCACCAGTCTGCAGTGCATTAGCCGAAGATAAGCATATGCTTAAAGGCTCCCCAGACTAAGACTATGAAGCTGTTTCTTGAAGATTCAAACCATCAGCGAAGAGGGAGGAGAGGCAGGGAGGATGTTCATTGGTTCTCAGATTTAAACCTATTGGCTGCTGCTGTAATTAAAGAAAAATGCAACAAATCTTGGCAGGCAAAGCTGAGTTTGCTGTGCTGGCTGGAAATACTTACACTTCCATCCTGAAAAGAAATGTTCTGAATGCAGTAAGGCTTTTGTGTGTCACCCTGCTTGTGTGATGTGGGATGGAGAGCATGTGCAGAGCCAGGGCTGGCAGCAGGTAGCTTGTGTAAAACCTCGTGCTGTTTCCTTGATGTTTCTCTATCCTCTGCTTTTTTGCAATCTGATGCAGTCCAAAATCAGATTGATGTTGGGCCTTGAAGGTAAATCATCTCAGGTAGGAATGAGTTAGAGAAGTGAATTTTGGCAGTCCCATCATCCTCCACAGCTTTGCATACATTAGAGACAGGAACAGTCACATATCCTGAAGGAGCTGCATTGTCCCACTGTAAGAGAGAGCCCATCAGCAAGGTGATGGCTCCTTGGGATGAAGTGCTACCTTGTCCTCAGAGCACACGCAGAGCAGGAGTGCCTTTGCTCAGTGAAAATGCAGCCTAGTTTGCCATATGCAAGATGGGAAAGGAGATGTCCTCTTCGTGGTGTGATCACAGCTTGTGCAGCCACGTAGGAGCTGCATGAGGTGGCTTTGGCAATGGTAATGGTGAAAGGGTGGTGGTGAAGGCACTTGCCCTTTCCCACTGCCCACACCAGCATGATGGCTGCTTCCACTGATGAACAAAACCAATTAGCACTGGCATGCCTCACCACAAGCCGTGCAGTTAAACCTGTGTGGAGGGGTAGAGCCGCTTTGGAAAAGCACATAAAATGACATTGGCCACTTCTTCGCTTAGGCAGCTACGTGTTTGCTTGCTTCTTGTAAACAGGAACCAGAGGATTTCATTCCCATTTCTGAAGGATGAACCAGCCACCGGACATCTCCACCTCTGGGAAGAGGAGCAGGGAACACGTCACTGAACTGAAACTGCAAGAAGCTTTCAGTAAGCAATATGCAATCCCATCCCAGGACTTGGCTGGAGCCTTGGCCTGACGCCTCCGCTCCCACCAAAGCTGTTGTGATCCTGGAGGATGCTCCTTGGCAAGGTGCTTATGTTGCACATTGCCCATCATGTGCTGGAAGAGCGATTCAGCTGAGTACCGCTGCTTTTAATGAGAAACTCCCTTCTCCACTGCAGCCTGCTGGTGCATTCTGACATGAAACAGAGTGTGTGGCCAGCCTCTTCCCCTTGCCGGTTAGTCTTCAGGTACACCTCTCTTTAAAAATCTTTGACTCCATGGTTTAGTGTTTCTGAGCATAGGAATGGACTCATCTTCACAGCTGTGCATTTTTAATAGGTTTGGATTTAGGAAAAGTAGTTTTATTTGGAGAGAAATACAAAAGTAATTGGAGTTTGGCTGAGGATAAACACTGTCTAAAGCAACTTGGATTTTCTTGCTGCACAAAGCTACCCAATATAAACAGTTCTAAAAAAAGCCCATGAGGAACACAGATATTTTCTGTCTGAAGACTTCTTCAGCACTGAACTTACGCAACAAAGGTGTGCTGATCAGCCTGTGTCACCCACTTGACACACTCTGATAACTCAAGACTAACCCAAACACTAATACACAGTGATATAGGAGGCTAAATTTGGAATAGCCTGAGCACAGTTTTTCAGAGTGCTTCACCAGCACACATCAAATAAACATGGTTACCAGGATGTGAGTCAAGCAGCATTTTTAGCAGGCAAGCTGGACTGATCAAATGTCTGAAAAAATCAAACTTGCATAGAATTATTTTAGGAAGCTGCATAAAATTAAAACATTGAGGCAAATAACTGGCAAACAGTCAAATCATGAGCAGTGTTTCTTTGGTTCTGAGTTTGTAACTTTTGTGACCAAACACATGGTAATGTTAAAGGCATTGGTTTTACAGAAATTTTTCTACCAAAAGAAAAAGGGAGGAGAAAACAAGGGAAGAATTAGAGAGCCTGTACTTGAACTTTGAACATAATGTAGCATCTTTCAGGTACCTGCATGAACTGTTAAATGATGTGTGAGCCCCTCAGGCCTCATTCACAAAAGGCAAGCACTCTCTGAAGCATGAGGCATCTAAATACCACTGAAAAACAAAGCCTGTAACAGGACTGAGTGTGCTCCACCTTGCAGGGAGCATGGCCAAGGAGGATGGCCATGTGCCTTTACATTGGGAACTGACCTTTCTTCTTCCCTTTTGGGTAAAGGCCACTTTATTTTTTTTTTCAGAAACAAGAAATGGGGTAAAATAAGTCCACAAAGTTGTAACTCTTGCTAAAGATGTTTAAGATTAACCCTCATGTACCAATAACTGTACATACAGAAGCATTTATGGTGGTCTGGGACCCAAGTTTTGCAGGCATTGCTTGCTGTGAAGTTACTGACTAGCTGCAAAAATGCATGTCTAAAAATGCATGTCTAAAAATGCATACATGGCAACAAATGGGAAGTGTTCAGTGATTGGTCACAGATCTACTACTGAATTTGATTTAGTATTAATCTGCATCTAATTAGATAGTTTTGAAGACATGTAATTAAAAACTAAAGGTTGCATCTTTGGGGTAAATCCATTTCTCCAGGATAAATTTGTCTTCTAACTACTTCTGTATTCCAGTTGCAGAGCCAATACAAACTCACAGAATTAAGTCAGTGTATTTTTAATGTTCTGTTGAAGAATGAGGATTGTAAAAAGTTGGCTTTTCTGGGGGTTGGTACCAGCACAAAACATTATGGCATAATTCTGATTTCATGAGTATCATTGTATTAAATTATGAACATCACGTCTTCACTGCCAGAAAAACAACCCAAAACATATGAAAATCTGTTCTGGAGAGAATTCTTGAGAAATCAATGGCTTGTACAGATATTCAGAATCTTTTGTCGCTGTTTTTCCTCTTCTTTTCCAAAAGCGTTTACAGTTCTCTGGAACAAGTATGTATCAGGATGGGAAAAAATGGTGAATCCTTTCTATGATGGACAGAAGCCCTGTCTTCAGCTTTGGAATTTTAATGCAACTTGTTATATTATCTACAATTAGACCAATATCTCTAAGTGTCAAAATGGTTCTGGAGAAGCAGGATTATCTGGGAAGTCAGATGAAGCTTCAGTGTTGTCCATGTTGCGAAGTCATGGCATAACCCTGCCCATGCAGGAGGTCCTGGCTCATTTTCTGCATGGGAAATAGCACTTGCTAACAGGCCTTCAGAGCCTACAGACCATTAAGTGCCTTCTCTAGTATTTGCAGCAGCATGATCTCCTGTGGAACTGTTATGCCATCTGGAGAACTTGTGGTATGTACGTGGTATCCCTTCACTGAGACTTATCTTACTTTGCTCTCGGGACATGGGAAGATTTTGTGGTAATTTATGAGCTTTATATTTAATGTTAAATGTGGATGGTATCTTTTATGTTATTTAAATCTTTTATTTATCCCTTTGCAGCACATGCAAAATGTGTTTTCCCATGGCTCCTACTTTCTGGGGCATTACAGAATATTTCCCTCAAAGCTATGCAGCCACCTGCCAGATTCCCATCTAATATAATATTTTCGGCCAGCTGCTGTGGTAGCTGTTCATGCCAAGGGCAAGAATTCCCTTGCTCTGGTTTTAGCTTTCAGGCAGTCTGGAGCCTGCTTTCAGCCGGTGTGGAACTGTGAGCGTAAGGCCTGAGTCAGAGTTAAAATGAAAGATCAAACTCTCAGAGCCCGTAACCAGTTGGTGGAGCCCAGGTATCATGTCCTGTTCCAGGGTGCCAGTGCCATACATCCCCTTCCTCCCTTCTCCAGTGCTCTATCCCCATCCTTTACTGGAGGCCTTCTAGGCAGAATAGTAAATATATAGGCATAGTGATCCCAGAGGAGATTTTTGGCAGCAAATAGTGACTGGTTGTTTGCTGGGAGCTGGTGGTGTTCCGCTGGCTGGGCTACTCTTAACCCCAGGTCTGCCAGGGACATGGCAATGAATGAGGTGAGTTGGAAGTTTTTCCTGTTTTAAGAGCTAATAGTGGCTTTGCCACACTTCTCTTTTTTCTTTCCTATTTTTTTAATTTATTTCTTAAAACCATTTACTATCAAGTAGGCTTTTATTAGTGTTCCTTTCCAATGCCTAGCATTTCTAAATAGCTTGCAGTTTTCTGGTGGACACATCACTGCCTCGTCAGAGTACTCAGAGATATTTGGGAGTGTTCAGAAAACAGTAGCCTCCTTCCAAGTGACCATTTGTTTTGGGTGCCCAGTTCAAAATATATGCTGGGTATGGGGGTTTGAGTCTTTGGAAATTCCTGACATTCCCCTCTGGAAGTCAGATGTCTCAGATGGGACATCCAAGATCATTGGCTGCTTTTCTGGAAACAAGTCAGGCCACACTGCTTCAGGAACATGTCTGCAACACGGGAGAAATACCATCCCTGCCTAAAGAGGTTGTTTCTGCAGACTGCTAATACAAAGGGAGATCATAAACAGTGGCTCTATAGGCACTGTCGAAAAGCATTGTAAGCATGCACACAGAAACTTCCTTCTCAAAACTGGTTTGGATCTGAGTGAAGTCATCTTTTGCGCTGAGGTAGCACAGCTCAGTGATTATTTCCATGTGGGTTCTGACCTCAGGAAAGGTACAACGGTCCAGAAAAATAGAAATCCAAGTGGAAGAGGTAAATGAACAGCTCCATAGGGGAGAAAACACTCTGATTAAAAATATGCTCTTGAAATTGTCAGGAAGAACCTCTCTGTATTGCTGCTCAGGAGCCTTATCTCTTACTGCAGGAGAGACAGAAGAAAGGGTTGTGCTCAGCCACTGAAAAGGTCCAAGTGGAGAAGACATCTAGGAACAAGCGACTTAGTGCCACTTGTAGCTGGTAACTGGGAATGCTCCAGTGTTGTAGAGCTGGGCTCCCACCAACACAGGTGACAGCTGTGGAGAAGAAATGCTAGAGAGGTAATGCATTCTGGCAGAGTTTTACATACAATTTCTTTGGCATCTCTGAATTTTGCATGATCTGAACGAAGCTTGTGTGGGAGTCCTGTGCATGCAGTTGTGAAATAGAAATGGCATACCTTATACTTACTGGAAAAGATATTTCTGAGTGCAGAATTAGAAGATTCATCATAATAATGCTTCGGTCTGTGATACTATTCCTGATCTGACAGTGAATTACAATTGTGTTCCCTCAGCCTTAACTTTCAACCAGAGGCTTATGCCACTCTTCTATTGATCTGAAAGCAGAAAAAGAGATACCACCCACAGCTTCACTTGCTTTCTAGGATCTATATAATAAGGACCCGAGTGGTCAGTGCTCTCTGGGACTGCTTAGCAGCCTCTGACCAGTCTTATCTGCCCTGGAGGGACGATGGGAGTTGTGGGGTGGGATTAATCATAGAATCATAGAATGGTTTGGGTTGGAAAGGACCTTAAGATCATCCAGTTCCAATCTCCCTGCCATGGGCAGGGACATCTCCCACTAGAATCCAAGATCCAAGGGCATGTCCAGTTGTTCATTTATCTATTGATTCTTTGCAAAGCCTCAATGGCCAAGTTGCAGGTAGCACAGCACTGCACAACTGCTGCCTGTTGAGGGCCATCTGAGGTAGCAGAGGTCAGGCTTTTTGCATGACATGAAAACTTTAACCTTCTCTGACTGTGGTGAGCAACAGATTACAGCAGTGTTTGTATTGATGGCAAAACTACACAAGAGGAAAGCATGCCTCTGAAGTAAAAGGGTTACTGGCCTGTCCTCTTTTAAAGTGGTTGTTGAAATGGGCAACTTCCTGCTTGCTGTTTTGAGTTGGTTTGGTGGCTGATTGACTCAGAGGCTGGCCTCCAGTGCTCTACTGATGGGCAGAGGAAATTTGGGGTGTGTGGCTGCAAGAGCAGAAGAGGGACCCTGTGTCAGTCTCTCATTCTTGTTTTTTCAGTCTCTTCCATCTCAGTAGATGTCCTTCAGTGTTCTTCAGATTTGAGCTCTTTGCCACACCAACAGTAGCTGTGGAGACATTCTTTCTCAGGAAGCAGTGCAGGGCTGAGGAAGGTTGAGCACTTAGACTGCAAACACAAATGGTGTCTTTTTCTTCCTTGTGGGTATGTTAATCCAAACAACCTATTAAAGAGCTGAGCCAGTTCTCACATATTTAATCATGTGTCTTATTTGGGTTTTGGTTTAGGTTTTTTTGCTCTGCAAGTCTGAACAGCTGGTCCTGCTCATTCTCACCTTGTTCCTGTTTGTGCTGGTCCTGGCTTTTTGCTGTGAAACGTCTCTCCCTTGTGAAGTAAGTGGTGCTTTAAAAAGAATTCAGCAGAAGCACAGGGGCCAAAACAGTGTGGCCATTTGTCTTCATGTGTAAAAAGACATTCCAATGGGAATTCTGAAGAAGTTCTTCATTTCTGACCACTTCTTGCATCTGGTATTTACTTATGTCCTTCCCTTCATACCTCTCCCAACCTAGCTATGATTTATTAAGTAAATGCCAAAGCACTGTATTCTTCTTGTACAGCCCACAAAGTAGTGCATGTCCTAATGATTATCTGCCCTAAGTGTGACACTTTAAAATCTATTCATACTACATAGAGCAGAAAATTCTCTCAAAACAGCTTTGTAGGTGGGTAAATTTTTCCATCAACTTCCACAGGCTTTGGATCAAGCCCAAAAGACGTGTCTTTGCTGCAGCCACAGTTAACAGTCATAACAAACTCATGTAAAACTGGGATGGCTTCTTTGGGGAAATGTGTTTAGTCAGAGAGTACATCTGAAAGGTAGCACACCCCCTTTCATCTTGCCAGCCACCAAACACAGCATGGAGTGGTGCACAAATACGCATAACTGCATTTTAACAGCAGATTTTGGATTCTGTGGGCACCCTTACTCACCCTGAGTAGGATTTCACTCCATCAACAGTCTTGCCAGTCTTGGTAGAGCTTTTTTTTGGATGAGGAGCAGAGTGATATGGGTAAGGCTGAAACAGTGATTCTTCATCAGCATTTTGAATGTGTATAGCAGAACCCAAACCTCATGGAAGAATTCATTAGCACAGAATGATTTAAATTGGAATACACCTCTGGAGGTCATCTAGACCAAAAAGAAAGACTGGGTAGCATTTTGTTATTCAAGTTTGACTTTGACTTCATGTTCCTGGGAAAACTCAGATGTCCTGTTATTGGGATATAACATGCAAACTATTAAATGAAGGCATATGGAAACTGATTAATCAGAGCTTATTCCCACCTGTGATTGCTGATAATTAATAGAACCCAATTATGAGACACCTTAGGTTTTTGAAACAAAGAAACCAGTTTCTGTCTTGAACTGCACCAAAATAGGCCTGAGTGGACTGTAATTACCCTCCAACCAGAAAGTAAGGTGAGAGTTGGGGTCTTCTGCAAAATTCCAGGTAAAATGATATTATAATTGCAGAAATTAGTTGCAGTTCTGTTATTGCATCCCACGTGTGATGACAAATAACACGGAAAGCCCCATCTTGTTTGGAAACAGACAGACTTTTTAGTTGGTATTCTCCAAGGTTTAGTAAGGATGAACAAAGCCTTTTGTTGCACTACTTAGCATGTATAATTAGAAGGCTGTGCTTGGTTATACTGGCGCAAGCCAGAGCTGTCAGTGGAGTTATGCTGGTATACCTGAAAGATGTTTGACCTCCCTTTCTTTTCAGACATACCTAAAAACACTAAACTCTCCAAATAGTCCTACATCTCAGACTTTGTTCAAGTGCTCACTTTTTCTTGCCCAATGGCAGGATTGCTCCTGCAGCCCAAACATTCCTGGGCAGGAAGCTTCATGTCTGCCCAGCCTGTGGTTTTTCTGATTTGTATGTGAAGTACTAGAGGGCCTAACTGGTTTGATGGATGAGAAATGTCAAAGTTAGACCATATGGCCTGCTTGGTCTCTGCCTGTGTCTGCAAATGCAAGCAAAAATATGCTGGAATTTTTCTCCATTTGGAGTTTCTTTCAGGGATTCCATTACAGAGTGTGTGCTTTTGCAGAGCCTGTAATAACGGAGAGGCAGTTAAAATAAATCTTTTGAGTTTAAATTTGGCAGCTAGAGCATGCTTATACAAAGGGTTGTATGTGAACCAGGCTTTATACAAAGGGTTATATGTGAACTAGGCTTTCTTCTTGGGCTCGATGACATGACATCAACTGAGCTCTTGTACCCTCCTTCCCTCCCCAGACTTCTTCTGACATTCCAGTCTGACACTCCAGTCCTAGTTCAATCAACAACGATGTCTTTGATGCCTTAGGTCAGATTTTTTTATCATAGCTAGATCTGTCTGTCTCATGCTGATAGTGCAAGACAGCCAGAGAATATGTAAAGAAGTTTATAACTGGCTGTCCAACTTCCAATGCTGATTAACTAATTTGCATCCTTTTAAGACAGAACGAACCTTCCTGAAATACAGCAACGGGCAGCCTTTCCCCTAGACCTGAGGAGAGCTGTGGTAGCAGCAAGCATGGAGGCATGTTGTCAAGCACAAGAGGACAGGCTCTCTGGTAGTACACACCTTCTGTAAGAGACTGAAATCTATAGTTCCAGGAAATGAATGTTTGCAAACCCAGGTGTGTTTGTTCATGTAGTTTTAAGGCTTGGAAGCAATAGCGTAATTTCTGTATTGGAAATTGCCAGACTCTGGCTCACAGTGATCTGACAGTTCCTATGGGATAGTGACACTTTTTTTCTCTGTTCTGGTATTTGTAATACAGTGCAAGAAGGGAAAGTATGTATCTATGTGCATATGTATTATTTAAATGCTAAGTTAGCAGGTACTCAAATGTGTTGATATTTGCAACAAGAACACAGTCCTTAAAGGCTGAGGAGATGTTCAGTGCTAATATAAGGCAGAGCCCAGGGACCGAGGCATGGGATGCCTGTTGGGGGATTGAGCTGAGCAGCACTCTGCCTACTCCAGAGGAAGGCAGGGTATAAAATACCTGCAAGAACACAAAAAAAACCTCACCCAAGGCTGTGCCAAGCCTCCTCCACTGTCTCCTGAGGCTACCTTTGCTCAGAGCAGAGGTGAGGGGCCCTGCCAGAAGCAGCACCTGGAGCTGTGTAGGGCACACCACTAGGTTGGTGTGTGCTGCCAGCAGGCAGGGAGAACTGGGGAGTCTGCTTCACTTGATGCTATGGGAGGGAAGGGTTAGGAGGGAAATTGCACCTCATCACAGGTGTTTGAATGCTATCTTTGCTGTGTTCCCGTCTTCTCCTCATGTGTAAGCTGCACCTCTGACAGCCTCTTCCCAGTGAAGAAAGTGCCCAAGTACAGGAGGCATCTCTGGAAATCTTCAGGAGTTTACATAGAGAAACAGGTTCTTTTATACAACAGAAAGTCAGTAAGAATCTCTTTGCACTGCCTATCATCTTCATTAGCCCTACCTGCCTACAAACAGGGCACCATCTCCATGGAGGATTGAATTCCAAGAGAGAAAATGGATATGAAACATAATTGTATGTATGTATGTTAATAAGAATTGGTCAAAGTATGGAATAGTTTGGAGAGAATATCTAATGTTCAACTACAATTTCATGCAAAATAATCAATGTTTCAAGGGCTTTCCTGTACATCCTCAGCAATGGCTGTGAACTGGTCATTGAAAAGATACCACCTTTGTATAATGAACACCAGCCCACAGGATTTTGCTTATGTAGGAGCAGGCATCATGCTGGGACAGAAGGATTAATTGGGCTCTTTAGAATTCCCTTTGATCTGCACCAGAAATACCCAATATAATATCTCTGACCTGATTATATTTTAAACGTCAATTCCTTGAGCATTTGGACTCTGCACTGTCCTCCCAAAAGGCAAATGCAAGCTCAGTACTTCTGTGGGGTTTTGCTGGTATCAGCTCCTTTATTTTAATACCACTTAACTGTTACCTGACCAATCTGGTGCTGCTTAGTGTACCAAAAGATGGTGATTTCACTTGGAGAGAATGTTACGTCTGATAACTCCATCCATCACTTTGGCACTTACCCAAAAGATACAATTAAATCTCTATTAAAGCATTGGGACTCTGAAACACTGATCTTTCACAGTTCATTTAATCAAAGGGTTCAAATAACTAACTGCCTGTAAAGAGGATGAGACAAAATTTCTCATGGGTACATATGCATATATATAAAAATGAAGTGTAAGGGAGTCTCATGCTTTCACAGGTGGAATTTTAAGGCTCTCCTTTTGCAAAGGGTTAAACATATAGTTACATTCATGTGTGTTTACATGCTCTTAGCTGTTCATCTGAAGGAAAAAAAGAGGAAAACAAGTCTCACTGGAATATATTCAGTCAAGTCTAATAAATAAATATAAAAAAATAACTGGCTTTTCTGGCTTTTCAGTTCTTCAGGGTTTGAAGCAGATATATCTGAATCAGTTAGCTTCTACTACAGGAAACTATGCACAGATTTGGGTAATCTCAAAAAATTATATATGAGGAGAAAAGACTTCAACAGGTAAAAAGGTATCTTTATTTAAACTTTACAGAAATCGGTGGTCCATAAAACATTCCTTACATGTGTTTAAATTCATGCATTTAAGATTGTGTCTTCAGTGTTTCTTGTATGAGTAATGAGATTTAAAAAGTGTTACTCTCTATCCGGCTAGGTAGAGACTCCTGTTGTACTCTTTGCTACTTTATAAATGCACTTTACTAGTTAGAGTCCATAGGCAACAAGTGGCCCTAATGATACTTACTTTCTTATATAAATGAGAAGAGAGATTTCCTCTGCACTTACATGTATGCACTTCTGTAATGGCTATGTTCCCTTTCAGAGTGCTTGCTCGCACAAGACATGCTCTGTGCGCATAAACACATATAAAGGCAGCAGTGCACAAAACCTGGAAGCAAACACATGTAGAGGGTGTTTTTGATACTCCAGCTGTTATGGCTACAGCCTTTTGGGAACCTGGCAGCCCTGTGCAGCACCTGGCTGGTCTGTTCATACAATGTAAGTTCTTCCTTGGTGTCTGAACGTGAGATTGGAGCCTGCTTTCCATAGACAGCGTGATTATGATCACAAAAACAATGCAATGTGTTTATGTGTGTATGTGCATAATAATGCAATTCAAAACACATACACTGCAATCTTTCGGCAGAACTCTTGCCACGTGACTAGGAGTAAATATACCTGTCACAGAAATGCACCTAGTCCTGGTGCCATTGTTTTTGTCATTAAAAAAATGGTTCTCTTCACTCAGAATGGGAAAATTGCCAGTATCTCCTGTAACTTGTTGCCATCCAAAGGTCTTATACTTGATGTGGGGCACCAGGAAAGTAGAAAAGAAGGGAAACTTGGGAAATAATTCCTTTAAATTATTTTTAGGAAGCATAGGGTTGAATTGCCAACTTTGATATCTCTTTGCAAGGGAGGAATCCAAACTTGCAGGAGGTGTGTCTTCCATCTGAGAGGAGAGGGAGTCAGAACCATTAGAGACTTGTACTACCTCGGTGCAGCTTTGCATGTCTTCTTTCTATGTCTCTCTCAGAGGGATTTCCTTGCAGTCCCCCTGACTCAGGTGTGGTGCAGTGGTCCTACAGCACAAATCTCCCACTATAGCTACCTCCAGTCTGTCTACCCATTGCTCCCATTAAGGCCAGCCAGTCTCCTTCCTGCAATACATTTTTCTCTGCAGAATACTCTGACTCCCTCCCTATTGTGTCTGGTAACTGGAACAAGCCATCTGATCCCCAAACTACAGAGATCACTTGCAAGGGTATGGGGAGGATGCTGCTAATCTGTCGCAGGAAAGCCTGAGTTTGATTCCCCTTACCCTAATCCTAGGCAGTATATTCTGGGGGTATTGTATTTTTCTACATTCCAGTCAAGGGAAGGAAAGAGGCAATGTTGTTCTCTGGAAGGGCTGACAGACTATCCCATGGGCACAGTCCAAAAGCACTTTGTGCACCAGCAGTTCTGTTACTTATACACTTGATTGTACAAAGGTTACATGGTTTCAGATCTCCTAACCATAACCCTTTCTAGGAATATGGAGCCAAATTTTTCTCCTTGGCAGATCACGAAACCCTCAAAGTTGTAAATGGAATCGACATTTGATCTGTTTCTTATTATTTTTCCTTATAAGGAAGTAACTTGGGTGTTAGGTTCATTTGAATTTTTTAATTTAAATATACATCCAAGAGCAGAAGAATACAAAAGTAACTTCAGTAAAAAAACTACTCTTTCTATGCTGTTAATAAACACTGGATACACACCTATAGGTAACTCCAGACTCTAAGTCAAAATTGGGTCCTAGAGCTTAGAATGTTACTCAAGCTTCCCTAATAAATGATGATTTGCTTGTGTATTCCTTGGCAGCTAGCTAGCAAGGCTCCATTAAACAAAATGTATATTAATATTGTCCTGTCTAAGTAATGGTCTTTACAGTCCACTGTCATTATGCTGAATTAGCTCAGCAGAGACTACTTGAAGAAACACATATTCAAGTAAATGGAGTATAATGTGTGAGTCTTGGGGCAGCACACGTAAAGGAGATTCTATGTTCAGTGACATACCTTCAAATAAGAACAGGAAAGTTCTTGGATCTCTGGGGCTTCCTATACTGCCATTTATTTCCCATCATTGGTACATATCTATGTAGATCCTGGTAATATATGTGTGTAAATGAGTATCTGTGTATGTCAAAGGGAATAAGGTGGTGTGTGAATCTCCAAAGATTACTAGATTTAGAAAGGGCAAATAACTGGTGGTGTGGTTTTAAGTGACTGACCCTTGGGACCTATCACGTACCACCCTTCAAGACATGTATTTCCAGTTATTTCTGATCACCCTGTTTGGTAGGTTTCATGTTCTTTCATGCTTTGCCTAAAGGGAAAAGATTATTCAACTATTAGGTCATCTTGTACAACTGCTTGTCTTTCTCAAGACTTTTCTTTTCCAGAAAGGTACTTCAACCAAAATTGTAGCAGAGATTCCTAAAGGATGAGATACCATCGATAAGGTTACAGGCAAAGCCAGCACAACACAGTGCTGTGTCACACCATAACAAAAAAGGAATATTTCTTCCGCAGTTGTTTTATGTAACGTTTTTATTGATGTTTCCTAACAGATTAAATGGCAAAGGTTTTTGTCCGCCTTCCAGTGCTTGCATTTGTGCAAATATTTTTATACCATTAGGTATGGTACAAGGTACCAAAGCTTCAACAAAGGTAGAAATTCTGAAAAAAGGATGTCTATTTATATGTATGGTTTTGCCAAACACAGGTCTGAGATAACAAAGACCCTTTATCATCAGGCAAACATGATATCACCAAAATGTTAATTCCTGTTCTGCCTTTTAACCTCACAGCTGTATTGCTTTACCCTATGATAGCTTTAATGTTGAAACACTGAGAAGACTCTTGTGGTGATGCTTCAGGATGTCAGAGGTATTCAGTAAGTGGCATTCCTCACTCTCTGTCGATACAGTATCAAAGTGCAATACATAAACCTGTCTTCATGAGAATTTTCTTGTTGACTTTGGAGATTGGAGGCACAAGGCATGTGGTGGTTGGGCATTCACAGTTTGGAGGGCAGTACTAGCAATCATATTAGGTTTATTTCCTGCTGGTTGCTTCATGCTGGCTAAGATATCTTTCAAGGAATAAGCTGGCTCTGAGTGGACTATGGCTCTGAGTGGGTCCTGGGAGCACTGCCTCTCTGCCTGCAAGAGCCCTGGACAGTTCCTAACACTGACACCCAGCAAGACATGAGTGTCCATGCATTCTTCCTCCAAATACCCCTTTCCTCCCATCTCCACAATGCAAATATAATGGATGTGCAGGCTGGCTTGTCTTTGAACTAAAATGCTGGTCTCTTAGGTGCTCTTTGTAACAAACCTGCTTTGCTGGCCCAGAAACCAAGAAGTATTTTATTTATCAGCTATGGTTTTGCCTTTATCCTGCAGCTGGTTTCTAGTGCTGGGTGGTGATCTATCATCTTTGAATCATACTTTCCTAACTGCTGTTCCTGTCTGTGACTCCACCCATTGTATTGTAGTGCTTTCCCTTGGTGCAGGTGCACGCCCTGATTCCTCCATCACATAGTCTTAGTCTTGGACCACGGAAAGTTTTGTGTAGAAGTTACTTCTAGGGTGCAAAATGGACAGGCAGACAGAAGTAACTGTGAGCAGCAATAGATGTTGTCCTGATAGCTGACCAGCACATTCCTGATAGTTGATAGCACATTCCTCAAGCTCTTTTCAGTGCTCTTAAAGCACTGATAGACCTTAATAGCCCAGACCAGCCTCACCTGGGCTCTCTGTTCTCCCAGTGGGCCTGAGGCCCTATTTAAACACTGCCCTTACATTTAGCTCTTGCCTGAACTGTGTTGTGGTACTTGCTTGCACTCAGTTTTTGTCTCTGACCTGGTCTCCTGGGTGGACCTCCTGCTCAAGACTGGACCTTGGAATATGTCCTGGACCTCATCCATCAGCTTGCCCTGTAGGGGGTTGTCACTGGAGCATGTTATCCCCACCCTGTTCATGCCCTGTGCCCCGTGGAATGGCACCCTAAGTGGTGAGGGAACTGCTTGCACTTGGGTCACCTTTGACTTCTGACTTATCCTCAGAGCAACCCTGCTCTTCCTGTTCTCTGACAGTCTTGTATGTCTTGGCAGGAATACTCATTTGAAATTTCAGTAAAGAATTATCTTGTGTGCTGTTTAGTTATCTAATTTTAGTGTATCTTGTTAAAAAATATGCAAATTTTGCTTACTATAAAGCAGTAGTTAATATTTTCTTCCCTTGTACATTAGGTATGAGGCTCTAGAATTGGAAGCAAACAATGATGATGATGGTCCATGTAGGCTGGATGTGTTGCCAAGGTTAAGTGAGCAGATGAGGTCACTTGGCTTGTTTAACTTAGATAAGAGAAGGCTGAGGGGTGACCTCATTGCAGTCTACAACTTCCTCAAGGGGGACAGTGAAGAGGGAGGTGCTCATCCCTTCTTTCTGGTGACCAAAGACAGGACACAAGGAAACGGGAAGTTCAGATTGGACATTAGGAAAAGGTTATTCAGTGAGAGGGTGGTCGGTCACTTCAGCAAGCTGTCCAGGGAAGTGGTCACAGCACCAAGCCTGTCAAGAGTTCAAGGAGCATCTGGATGATGCTCTTAGTTATACGGTTCAGTGTTTGGTGGTCCTGTGAGGAGCAGGGAATTGAACTTTTTGGAGCTCTTCCAACTCAAGATATTCTATGCTTCTATGTTTTGCAAAGCCCAGGACACTTCCTACTGGCTGTATGGAGACAATGCTGTTGTAGGAGCAAGGCATTTCCTTGAGGAAAACGAACAGTGTATGGAAGGCCACATTTGTTGATCTAACTCTAGTAATCATTTTAGAAAAAGCAATTCACAGCCAGTTGGGTATGAGGAAGTGATGCTGCTTCCTCAGCATCACTTATCACAGTCCTGATGAGTTAGCAGGACATCTTGCATGCTCTTTTCCCAACTTTGGTTGTCTGCAGGTGGGTTGGCTATGCTGTTGAATCCCTAACAGGGCCTCTGACCATGCAGGGCAGCCCAGTAGCACAAGAGAAGGTACACTGTAGCCTACTGATGAGGGAATTGGAAAAAGGGCATTTCAACACATGGGTTTACACACAGGGCCTCTGTAATCTTGCTAATATATCCAATTCCATGCACTGCAGGAGGAATTGGGTATCCTACATGTGCTCTCTGTAGGCTTAAGCTAATAGTAGGCATCAGCAGTTAAAACAGACATGAGTCAATGAGCTGTGCTCTCCTGTCTCCTCTGAATCCACAACCACAGCTTGGAACATGTTGCAATTGCCAGTCATTATATAGGCAGCAAATTACTGAGCACTTTAAAGGGGAAAGAAAAGTACATGTGCCATCAAAAGTTAATTTGTAAAGCATACTTGACCCATTGGCCTACAGAAGAACTCCACAACTTCATTAATACAGGTTATTTTCCGGTGAGTTGCTCTGCAAGGAATTTTCCTTGAACATTCAGTAGGCTTCAATGATATAAAAATTGGGTTAGTTATCCCCTGAGCAAGGACCATGTCTTAAGATGTAGCCTAAGCCTTAACCCATATCTAGGTGGTACTCACTCAAGCGCTGTAGAGGTGGTAGAGTCTGGTTTCCTGTGGTTTTGTCTTGCAGTGGTATTCTTCGCTGTCTGATTAAATGCAAAATCCAGTTGTTTCCCCAGGACTAGAGAACCTGGGACAATTCACTCTCTGGGCTTGACCACAGTGTCCACGCTGTAGCCTTCTGGTGGAAGAGTTTATGTTTTGGGTTTTTCCCCTCACTGTCTGCTTGCCTATTTGCTTAGCTGGAGGAACTTCAAATACCTGAGGCTGCCATGTCTTTGATACATTGGACTGGTTGGCCAGCAGGATCAAAGGTTACTGGGACTGACTCAAGTTTATGCATACACTTAAACACACACACAGCATACAATTATATTAACCTCATTGCCTTGGGAAACGAGACTACAAGTAGCATGCGGTGTAGTAGGATTAGATGAAAAATGGTATTTTTTGTCATATAGTAGGATAGTTAAGTTTGGACAACTGATGGCAGTTCAGTGATATCTGAACATATATATACATAGCAAGATAAAATTATTGTAGAACAAAAGGGGATGAAAGAAACCCACCTTGAAAATATATACAGGCTACTACCATATTTTTGAAGTGTGGGTGTGCTTTAATATGACATACACACACAGATGTATGTCCAGTGTGTATTATTTAAGGTATGATACTTAAAGCAAGTAGAATGGTTTTTATTCCCCTTGCAGAATTAGAAAGAACAGCCTATTCAAGATTTGGGGTGACAGTCTGTTTTTAAACCTGTCTAGTGAAGTACTGTCCTGGCTATACTGAACAGCAAGTCAATCCACAATGGTTTCTTTCAAAATAGAAAGAATTCAG
This sequence comes from Agapornis roseicollis, assembly GCA_002631895.1. Lineage (NCBI taxonomy): Eukaryota > Metazoa > Chordata > Aves > Psittaciformes > Psittacidae > Agapornis > Agapornis roseicollis. The sequence goes on from NDXB01022475.1 coordinate 65,825, forward strand.
TTTCAAATGTCCAAAATACTACCATCTAACAATGACCAAGTTGATTTGTCCAAAGCATCCCCTTACAGATGATTATAGGTTAAATTTGGCTCTGCTCCTTGTTTCACATGGAACAAGATGCTGTGGCTGATCCTCTAACCTATACACTGTCATAGTGGTCATGATGTGTTTACAGAATTTCCCACTGCTCCAGAGCTGTTATGTGGATGTCAGATTAGGGCAAGATGCTGTTCCCAATGCTCAAGATTTGCCTCATGCCAAGGCTATTTTGGGGTGAGTTGGCTCTGGAGAGAATTCCTCCACAGCATTCGATAGACTCTTGATGCCCTAGGAATTAGGGTAGGTATCAGCTGAAATCTGCAGTCCTATCTGGTGAAATGGTAAATGACTGAGGTTAAGATGCAGACAGCAGAAATCATCCACTAAAATTCATCATGACTTGACCAGTACTCAGTAGGTAGTAAAATAATAATTAATAAAAGCAAGCATGACAGTGTTTAATTCTGAATGACATTTATGGAACTATTTCCTTTCTTTGAAGTATCAAAAGTACTAAGTACTTGTGTCCTGCTGAGTTCACTGTAGACATTTCTGAAGGCAGCTATAAATATATTTAGCTTTCCAAAACTGAGAAAGCCTCTGATAAGTGCAAAATACTGTTAAGCCTGTTTTGTATTCTGTCAGTTAATGTTTTGATGTCTGTCTTCAGGTTTATGCTATCACAGATTTGGTAAGACATAGGCAAAGCATTTTTCCCAGCTCATAACTATGTCATGAACTCCATAGGCTCATAAGCAGTAGCTATTCTCCTGGCATTTTCTAATGCAGTAAGTAAAAAGATGTCTAACAGAGAACTAAGTTTCTTAAATGTAAGTTCAGTACAATTAATTGCTAATAGAATAAGTTTTACTATACTGTGGAAGGAAAGTTTCAAAGGCTGTCTGCCACAGATGGCAATTGTTCTTCTATAAAAGCTGCTTTGAACTGTGTATGGCAACCTGACTCCCTGCTTGGGACTCCTGGAACTGAGCGATGATCCAGCTCTGTTCCTCAGGGAACCTTTCTTGACGTGCCCTGTACTCAGCCCTCTACAAACCCAGCCCTCACAGAGAAGCAGAGAAAGAAATAGCATAGGAGTTCTCCTACAACTTAATTGAACTTTATGTAGGAGGTGAAGAAGCCTCTGTGTGGAAGATGAAAAGGAGCATCCCCATGGGCAAGCCCCTTTCTCTCCTCCCCCTTCTTCCTGTATCTGTACAGATAATTCTGTATCCAGAGTGGCAACCTACACAGAAGTAGTGTGGTTAGTTTTAGGAATCATGTCATCTTATACACATAGGCTCTGCTTCTTTGCCTTTTAGTGGTGCATCTACAGATCACCTTTTCAGGCTTTTTAGGATTTTTATGCCAAGAGAAAAGGGCATTACTTCCCCTCCCCCTTCCTTCATTTTGTTGTCAAAACTATTATTTATAAACATGGACTAAGCTAAATATAAAGAGTCCAGTGACTCCATAAGAGATGGGCTCTGCCTATGAGGCAGCCCAGCTTTTATTGGATTCCTTCTTCACATTCCTTTTCCCCTGGTCTCTAGGTAATAACTAGGAGGTTACACCACCTAGGCAGTGGGTAGGGTAAGATGCAGAACTCCTAATTATAGTAACATTGGATTGAAAAATACTAGCTTTAATCCTTTGTGTGTGTGTGTCTGCATTTTCCAGCATCTATAAAACCTTATTGCTGAAGTATTGAAATACAGCAGATGTTGGTCTAGCATTTCTACAGACTTAAACCCGTGCTTCCATAACTGTTCTTCCTGGAGTGAGAGACTGTGGAATGCTAAAGCTTTCTTGCATGTTTACCCTCAAGTGAGCTGTTTGAAGAGCGAGATGTATTCTCTGTTGAGGTGTTTAGTGGGGAAAGTCTCTGTATGCAAAGGACCAGCCTGCTGCAGATGCCTATGCTCTCTTGCAGTCATCCCATCTCTTGGTGTTTGTGGGCTTAGTATTCAATCTGATGTTGTTTGGAATGTTTGTTTGGATTTTGGCAAGCATGTTTGCTAAATTCATCTCACTGGACTTCTTATGAATTACTCTGTGTGAATTGTCTACTTGTTTTCTTTGTTCCATGTTTGCCATCTGATTTCTTCTTACAGTGTGTTAAGCAACTCAACATTTGTGCACAGGAATGTTTGAGCTTTATTTGTCTAGGTACAAATACTAATCCATTAATTAAATGCATTTGAAAAGACCCAAAACAAACCAGGAAATTGTTTTGTGTCAAAAAGGTGTAAGTATAAAAATTGTTAGTGAATTTGATAACTACCATTTTTTTTTCCTCAAAATCACAGACTGTTTATATTCCCATAGAGAAAAAGTCAATAATATTTCCAGAGCATCTTTCATATTCCTGAAGCACACTTAACTCTCAGAGTTCTTTCCCTCCTTATCTTTGCCTACATGCGATGTGATGTGTTCTCTTCAGGCGCTGTTCTCATACATACAGATTGAGTCATCCATTCAGGGAACCAGAAGCCACGTTCCCGCACTGAGTCAAACTGACCAAATACAGAGTACCAGGCATCAAGAAATGTAGAGCACCCTTTGCTTCAAACAGCTTTTGGAAATGGAACATTTCTCAACCATCACAAACGTTTTTTGAGCAATTCTGAAAAATCTGTAAAATTCATTACTATCTTGAGAACAGGAGAAGGAGTAGTGCCAAGGATAGATGTACGAATGAAACCTCATTTCCTATAAATTTCTATTTCATCAAATAGATATGTAGGAATCCTGTAAGAGTTAAATCTATTAAATTATTCTGGCCTTTGGTATTTGAAGAGGAGGAGTTCAGTGGAAATCTTTTTCATTGCAGAACATTTCTATCTCTCTGTGGGCACTTTTGAGTATGTAACAAGACTGATTCTTCTCAGAAACCAGGTCAGAAGGACCTTTTATTTTTGGTAACTGGGAGTCACCAAACAAGAAGCAGTGCCTGAAGGGTTAGTAGTAGCAGGGAGGAGGTGCTGCTGGAGGAGAATCTTAGGAAGATCCCGTAATGTCTAACGTGTTGAAAGACAAAGCAATAAAGCAAGTTAGACAGTGATGAAGTTATTTGCCTGCATATGAAATAAACTTTACGTCTCCTATAAATCTGCTTAGGATTGCATTACCTGATAAAGCAGCAGTTTTATTTGGGGTCAGATGCAACCTTGTAGCTTGTAGAGTAGCTTCCTGTTTGAATATACACAATGAGAAATTAGACTGACTTGTCTGGTTATGGAATAGCCGAAAGCATGCTGAGGAGCGTGAGTTCAGGCCTCGATTGTTGTTTGGGTGCTTTTGGTTCTGTTTTGATTTTACAGAACTGCTACAAACAGCTTCTGAATAACTTCTGAACTTGAGGCCTGCTTATGACGTAGAATAGGTCCAAAGTTACATGATACTGCTTCTGTTCACAAACAGCCCTGTTCGCATGGGACTGAACTGAAATCTGGGCAAGACCAGGCAGACTGAGGAGCAAAGTATCATATACCTCTTCCTTCTGGGAGGCAGTAACATTCAGCTTATGACTCTAACCAGAGCACTGCTGATGAAAGTAATTTGATGAGTGTTGTTCAGTCTGTGCTAACTGGCTTGGCAAGGAGGATTTGAAACAACCAGCATCAGACTGGAGAGGAACCCTGCATGAAGTCTGGAAGAAGGGCTCAGTTCACAGAGAGCAGGAGTATCATTACAGCTATTTCTTTTCAAGAAGAATAATTTAACCTCAGTGTGTAGGTGATGCAGCAAGCAATACACAACAAGACTAAGTTGTATACCACATGTGAGCTGCTGTAAGACTTGAAGCTGTGAGATGTCTGTCAGACAGTAAAGGGGTTATTGCTTGGGTAAAGCTCTCATCAGAGCTAGCTGCAGTGCCATGTACTCAGGATACAATATGCCTGTGAGATTTGTTTCTGATAAAACAATATTAATAACCTGATACCCTGTGGGAGGACTCTGCAAAAACTACGAAGTGTGGGCCCATCTGGAACAAACTATTTTCAGATTGCTTCTAAAATTGCACTTAAAATCGGGGAAATCGATATTCTCCATAAGTGGTTTTCCTTTTGTTTCCTTTCTCCTCCCAGGACTTTTCATTTCTGCTTTTCCAAACACACCAATTTAAAACTACATGGAAGAAATCTGGCCGCTCACCACTGCAGTGTGGAACAAGATGCACTTCTGGAACCTGGCCACCAGCTGCACCACATTTAGTCTAGCAAGGCTCCTGCTAATTGCATAAGGGCTTAAAAGGAGATAGCAGCTATGATAAATAAGTAAATAAAAATCCCATCTCTCTAGAAAGTGGGACAGTTTTCCCTTTTTCTCTGCTGTGGTGTCCTGGGTTCAGCAATAGCAGTCAGTTTTTCTCCTCCTTAGTAGCTGGTGCAGCACCGTGTTTTGACTTAACCTGGGAACAAAACTGATAACACTGATGTTTTTAGTTGTTGCTAAGTAATGTTTACTCTGACTAAGGACTTTGTGAGCCTCATGGTCTGCCAGGGAGGAGAGGAGGCCAGGAGGAAGGAGGAACAGGACCCAAACTGACCAAAGAGGTATTCCATACTATAGCATGTCATGCCCAGGATGTAACTGGGAGTTACCCGGAAGGGCTAGCTCTCTTGGGGTGGTTGGAGGAGTTGGTCAGTCAGCACTCAGTTGGGTTGGGGTATCGTGAGTTACCTGTCGGTGGTTGGTGAGATGCTGTATTCTTTTCCCCTGTTATTTCCTTAATTGTTATTATTATTGGTGGTAGCAGTAGTGATTTGTGTTATACCTTAGTTACTAAACTGTTCTTATCTCAACCTGTGGGAGTTGCATTCTTTTGATTCTCCTCCATCCCTCTGGAAGCAGGGGAGGGCAAGAAAGGGGGGTTGAGTGAGTGAATGACTGCGTGGCTGGGTTTAAACCATGACATGTGGCTATAGACCCTTTTCTCTCAGCATGCCTGGGATTATCCATGCTAGTCAGCATGGTGCAAAAAGGGCTCTCTGGCTGCCTGTGCAGACCTGCACAGCTATTCCAGTGTGTGCTCTGCAAATACCAGGAGTGCCACCCAGACTTCAGTTGTTAGCCTAAGGTTATCGGTATGTTTCTGTGCATGGGAGAGTCTGCATTTTATGTATCGCTACAGCTCTGGGTGTGTACGTATTTGTTTGTGTGCTTGCCCTGTAATGATCCGACCCATCATACATGTATATTTTAAAATATTTTATAAAGTGAGGGTAGATATTATCTAAAGGAAAGTGGAGCGCAGGGGCAGAGGTTATGCCCTTTGCTGAAGAATACAGAGCAAGTCATTGGCAGAGATACGACCAGGACACCAGGTTTCCAACACAAAGCCTGCAGTCTCCACTAAGCCATGTTACATTTTCTTTCCTTGTCTGTGTAGGAAGCATTATGAATTGTAGATTATCAACATGCTCTCAAGCTGTTGTACTTCAGAAAGCCCTGTGGCAATAGACAGAGGAAACTGTATTTACCTAAGGACCTTTACCACTACTGCTACTACTGACAAGCAAGACTTTAAGCTCAGCAATAATTTACATTAACTAACCTGAACAGCAAATACCAGCTAACAAGAGCCCTCACGTGCATCCTTTAGCAAATGTTTGGCAGAGTGGCCAAGTCCGACTGCATTCATTTCCAGTGACCTGGTCATGGACCTAATTATGACCTGGAATGCTAAATCAGAGTCCTGTGGATGACCCAATTTGACCATTAGTCCAGCCCTTTGCTTTGCTGTGGGTTTGTTTACAATGAGCACTATTTCTTGAAATGATTAGTTTTGGTTAGTGTGGCAGAGCTTACAGAAGAGTAGGTTGTTGGCCATTTTCAGCTTTGGATCTTTTCCTTCAGAATAGGGGTTTTTTCCTCCCAAATTTTTCAGTAGGACAAAAATGGAGAATCACTTCTGGGAGTGACACATTTTGTCCATAAAATGTTTTCTGTAGGAACCATATTAAAAGACGTGTAGAAATAAAAATCATTCACAATCAATAGATTAAAGCGTTTCAAGTTCAAAATGTCTGAACAGACTGGAAAGGATATTTTTGATTTTCTCTTTTTCTTGGACAAAAGAATTTTTGGAAGAACTGAAACAGCGTGCATTATCAGTGCAGCCTGTACTGAGCTTCTTGCAGAACACTAATATTTGCATGACAATTGTGCCAACCTCCATCCTTGAGAACAAACAAAACAGATCACTTTGCAAGAGGCAAATGCTTTGCTTTGGTCTTTTTTTAGACTGCAAATCCCTTAGGGCAGGGATGGTCTTTATTTTATATCATCTATGGGACCAACCCACTGCTGAAACTTAAGAAGTAATGGTTTTATTCACATCATAAAAATCAGTTTGTGCCATCCTGTTGACACCTCTGCATAGGGCAGGTACTGAGCAGATATTCAGACTGGATGTTGTTTCATTTTGAGTGGAGTTAGTGAGATAATATGGTGTAGACTGCAGAATTTGCTCATTACAGTAACTTGGGTGTTTTTATTCGTTTCTCAGCTCTTTTGATCACATTCTCACATCTTATTGTAGATTGTGAACAGCAAGCCATATATGAAATTAAAGCAGTCAAAGAGCCTTAGTGTATTTTTGTGATGTATTACATGAGTTAATTTCAACAGTTACTTACCTTTAGGCTGCGTAGTCATTGAACCCAATTCTGTTCTAGCAAAAATAACTAAGAGTTTGGTGGGGTTTTCCCCCTCTTTCTTTCTTTTAAGCTTGAAACAAACTCCATTCCTTCTCATTACAACTCTGCCCACACCTCAGATCAGTTACAAACATAATTCATGAGGCTATCATCTGATGGGTTTGATCTCTTCTTTTGTAGTGGTACCAGCAGACAGGATGGACCACTGGGCATATCCATCAGTGCAGAGCAGAAAATGAGCTTTCTGTCTTGCTACATGCTCTGCTTTTCTTCAGCAAAGCAAGTCTTCAGAGATAAAATGCTGTGGCCTTTCTGCCTCTGTGGTAGGTTATTTTGAGGAATCTGCTGCTTGGGATGAAGAAAGGTGAGGCAGCAAGTGTTAATGGTTCTGAGTATCCTTGTCTTTTGAGACACACTGCTATGATCTGTGGAAACCCTATGTGTGCCTATGAAGGCCAGTCTCTTTAGTGCTCCTCAAGATTGCAATGCCTCTGCACGTGGATGTACTTATGGATAGGTTTGATAAGCTCTTAGAGAAGCACATTCCTTAAATAATTTGTCAGCATCTTGTTAATGTGGAAAATAAGACCAAGAGCTTGTTCTACAGTTGTGTAAATCAATAGGGCTTTGTTAACCTGGGCAAGCCTGAAGGTAGACTGAAGTGCTGCCACTGCTTTCCTTATTTTGCTCTTTTGTTATGCAGTGTTCTCCTAATACCATACATGCATTGTACAAAGCAAGAGTTTTACATATTCAGGATTGCCAAGGTAGTGCTCCACATTAAGCACCAGATTCCAAAGCTTTTACTCATAGTAGGTAAGTCCCTCCTCTGTGAGTAATGCCTTGGAGATCAGGGAAGCTCCTAGTGAAATGAAGTGTTACTTAACATGGGGTCAAGCTTTAGAGACTTTCTCCATATCGTTAGGCACAAATATTGTCTCTTCCCCTCCTGTTCCTCTGGGCTAGTCCAGTCCCACGCCTACAGATCCCGGGTAGGTTTGTGTCATGTGGGAGTGATTTACACAGCCAACAACCAGAGGCATGTGGGTGGCAGCCTAGTATTGGAGCCAAATCAGGGGAATTCAACCCAAATTCTCACCCTAGATATACCAGGGATCTGGCAGTCCCTAGACCCCTGTCACTCAACAGGTATTTTTTTGTAGCTGGACAGAGTGTGTCTCCCACTCCATAAGCTCAGGGAGAGAGCAGCTCCTGAGCTGACCCTGGGAAAGATCCCTCTCTGCTATTCAAATCTAGTTCTGGTGGTGGCAGATGAGGGCTGTTCCCTCCCCAGAGGAAGAACAGCTGTTCTGTATAAACACCTGAAAAGCTGGGGATTGGTGCCTAAGGACTTCCACTTTTGCTTGCCAGTATTAGTTCAGAGAGCAGTTGTACTGTGTCAAACTAAAATCAGTGCTTCCATGACACCTTTCCTTCCCTATCCCACGTAACCCCAGTAGCTTCTGTGGTGTTAGATGTTCCCTGAGACCATGATTGCACTTGTGTCACTGTATTTAACAACCCTCAATGAACTTGAGCTCTTTATGTCTTGCTGACATACATCACAAGACCCCCCCATCAGTGAGCTCCACAGCAAAGCTAGGCACTGAGGGGAAAAGCACAGCTTTAGTAAAATAACATTGCTGTCAAGTGTGGGCTATGGGACCTGCAGGAGATGGCTGGTGACCTCTGCTCTTCTGGGCAAGTGTTAGCAGCATAAGTTTCCCAATGTCCTGGCCCTGTCCCCAACAAAACTGGTGCCTGGAGCAATGCTTTTGCTATTTGGGTGGGAGGTAGTTATCTGTATTAGACCCAGATTTAGAAAGACATTGCAGTATTTAATTCTTAACCTTAAAGAAAAGGTCTGTGCTGTGTTGAATATGAAGTCTGATCTGCCAGCCTTGAGTAGAGGCATATTGGTGAAACATTGGAAGAGATCTTGCAGGACTTGTTCTACTTGTTCTGTGAATAAGGCAAGGCTTTCTATTTCCCAGACTGTCATTCTGACAAATTCTACAGGCACTAGAGTAAATAAATGCCTTTCCTAGATAAATGCTGCTATTAAAAAAGCTTAGGCTGGATTTTAGTTTTAAAATGGAAAGAAGGCAAATACATCATTCCACACTGATTACCAGCAGTGGTGAATTATTTGTCTGCTTTGAACCTGCCTATGGGCACATATGCAACCATTATGCAGCAGAATCTGAGTTCATTGCCCTCCTTCACACTGGGCTCTGAGTAAGTGTAAGTGGGCTCCACATGATGGATGAATGGGGAAGGCTGAAGCCCCTATACCAGCTGAAGCCATGGGGTTTGCTGCTCAAAGGCCTGTTCCCCCCCACCTGCCCCATGCATGCAAACAGTGGCCTCCCCCAAGCTTTTACCCTGGTATTAATCCCTTCTAGAAAATGAAGTGTCAGATGTTTGTATTAATGTAGAGGTTAACCAGCCTGTGGTAACAGCTCTTTACTGGACTGGATAGATTTATACAGCTCCCATCACAACATCAGTGATTAAGCATAAACAGAACAGTAACACCAATGCTGTATCTCATTGGCTTTGCCGCCTTTCTAATTCAGGGATGAAGCTTTGCTTAAGAAACGGGAATGCAGCTCTTCTCTCAAACAGCAAACACCCTCTTGGATATACCAAACCAAAATCATGGTGAAAGGTCAAGATTTTAATAATATTTAGCATTCCTAAAGTCTGCTCTGGCTGTAAAGCACCATGTTGTTATTGAGTTGTTATTCTTGCAACTTGAGCTATTTGTGCTACTGGTTATCCCCATTTTACGGAGGGAAGGCTGGGCTCAGATAGGCTCACAGCTTATGAAGCTCTAACTCCTACTTCTAACTCCTGAAAAATCTAATTTTTCAGGCCACACAGAGGAATTTACTTCCTTTGGGAAAGATTTTTTAGCTGTTTGCACTCATCAGCTGCACAGGTCTTACAGAAAGGCAGTGATGTGCTCCCATGGTGGTTTTGAGATTTTTTCATTGCAATTCTTGTTTAAGCCTTGCTGCCTTCTCTGTATTTGTATAAGCCTGGCATTCACATATGGTCAATCTTCTTGTTCTGCATAAAGACTGCACATGAAACATGACTTTCTTGGTTTCCTTTCCCAAGGGAAGTCCATGCAAGGGAGCAGCCAACTCTGCAGGGAAGCCCTCTGACTTCTGTGTGGGCTTGTTCAAGTAGGTCTGGCTTCTGTTGCACTTTATGTTAGCTTCCGGGGTGAGATGCAGAGATAGAAAACAAAGGTCAGGAGCAGATCTGTGAATGACAAACATCGGGATCGTGGGGCGCGTATGCCTCTCCCATTACCCATAACAACTTTGGTAACCTTGGACCACACTGATGTCCTGATATAGTCTCTTTTAACTTAAAGCCTCAAGAGAGAATTCAGTGTGCTCCAATTCAAATCAGGTCATGGAGCTGCACTCTCTAAACCTGTCACCATTCCTGAGGCACTAGCAAGGACATCAAGGACACATTTCAACTGTTCCAAGTCAGGCAATCACAGCTTCTTGCCAGCTCCCAATTTTTTAGCCTAGAAGTAGCACTCATTCTGCCTATAACTCCCTGTCCCCATTAATTAATTTTAACCAGATTCCATGGAAAAGCAAGGACCTTGTGAAACCTGGTGATAGGCAGTGATGAGAGATTGCAGCCTCAGCAGCTATCTGCTCTGTCACCATCAGCCCACATGGCCAATTAACATGCATACATCTCCATACTGGCCGCCTCTGATCCAGCTGGCGTTGGAGGGCACAAGAAGGTATTGCAGATGACAGGCAACAAGGGGAGAGTACAAAATAATTTGTAGAGAAAGTCTCCAGTAGTTCCACTGCTGAGAGGCTGCAACCATATAGAAAATGGGCAAGATTTTAAAGCATTCATCCATTTGCAGACTTGTCTGCAATTCCCACAAGACCGTTTCCTCAAATTAATAGTTTGAACAAGGCATATAATGAAAAAGCACTCAGTCACCCAAATAAACCAGAAAAGCCAAGTATCAGTCTGCACGAGCTAGTGCTTGCTGGGTGAACGAGGGCTAGGTAATGTAGCATGAATACATGAAAGAAGAACATTATTGAAGTTTAAACTGATAAAACCTTGAGGAAGCTTGAGTCATCGGTGATAAATTTCTGTCTTCAGAGAAAATTAGTTTCAAAGAAAAAGGAGCTGGTTTAAAATACATTTAAGGTATCAAGTTGCATGTATTTATGACGAAGTCACTTTCCCACTCCCACAGACTGGGAATAGAAACTGTGGTCCTCAGTTGCCTCTTTGAAAACTGCAGCATCAGTTCTTTTACAATCAAATAAGCAGTAAGGTCAGGAAGGAAGCAGATCTGGAGAAGTTTATGCTCTTGTGCTGGGTCTCATTTTTTAAATGAATTGCATCTCTAGTTCTGCAGAAGTGGCTGGGAAAGGAAGTAATGCATAAAATCAAATGATGAGGAGCTTGTACTTTGGGGAGCTGCTTTTGAAGATGGTGTGATGGAGAATGTGAAGTGGCCTGCCTAAACTGACCCATTTTAGAAGGAAAAAAAATGACAACGGACAGACACTTTATCCTCCTATATCCCTTTCATTATATCCCTGAGCTGTTTTATGGTATGCTTTCTATTCCATCGGGATATTGTGTTCTTACCAATAGTGAATGATATCACATGCTGGTAGCTGGGGGGTCTGATGGAGGTGGGAGTGTGCATACGGAACTGATTAGAGGTTCTCATCCTCTCAGTGGCAAGTCATGTGGGGATTTTAAGGTCTGAACCTGAGTTTGGAGAAGAGGAAGCTGTGGAGACAGCTATATCTTAATTACCTCTGGAAGGTTTACTGAAATGCTTGGAGAATTGCTCATCCATCTGCACAGAAAGGGCATACTGCCATCAGAGGTTCTGGGAGCCCAAGAAGCAAATACCAGGGACTTGAGATAAAACAGACACCTTGAGGTGTGCTGGGGATCATGTTATGCATAGGAAGGAAGAAAAGGCTCATAGTGAGCCTTTAGGTGACCCCTCTCAACCCTTTTTTTGTAGCCATGTTTTGACAGCACATAAAATGTGATGCCAGCCCTTTATTATTTGGTTTGCGGGTTAAGTAACTTTCCTTTGATCCAATAGCAGCACCCAATTCTTTTCCTTGCATGTCTTTTGTATGTTTTGTACTATCCATGGTTTTATTTCATCTAGGTTATCTTGCAGTATCACTGGGAAGTGCTTGGCATTCTCGTCCCACTGCCATTTTCGTATCAAGTGGTTTTCTGGGTAACCCGTTAAAGACTGGGTTTGTTTATGTTCTGGGTTTGGGGTCAGCACAGTCTGGAAACCTCAAAGACTGAAGCTGGGATCCAGGTCCCATCTTGCCTTCCAAAGATTAAAACTTCCTAGGAATTCAAATATTTTATTGTTGTTTCTCTTTTCTAGAAACAGCAGATTGCGGTCAAGGGTATTGGCAAAGAGAAAGGGAAATAAGGAAGAGTGTAAACAAAACCCATCTATGAAAGCATGTTGGTATGGATCAGGAGCATGGTTTTGAAGGTGATCCTCTTTGTGCTGTGGTCTTGGGGTGCATAACCTGTGTTTCTTCCAGATGGAGCTAAACTGGAAGATGTGTTCCAGGGCCACACATACCACATCTTAACCAGTAATGGACATTCAGTCCAAAGGATCACAAGGGAGGCAGTCTGAACTAAAATGCCCAGAGACACAGGCAGTGAGGATGTCAGGGCCTCTGTACTGGCTGCTTTGCTTTACAAATCCAGTCCTCCATCATCACATTACTTGCCCAACTCTCAGAGTTCAATATGGTACATTGCTACATTAGCCAAAGTGCTATAGGGCCTTCCTCAGGGGCATTTACATTGGCTCCTCCTCATTAGAAAATCAAGATGCCATTGCTGGGAAGTCAGGCACTGCGTGACCTCTCTGGTCTCCAGAACCTGTTCTTCTGCTCAGTCACATTTGATCGGTCTCCAACATGCTGAAGAAAACATCTACTTGAGAAGAATTTTGGAAGTTAAAGGTATGATAAAGGAAAAAAGGCTTTCTGACCGTGCCCTGTGGGATTTGTTCCAGCACAGTTGCAGTATCTCTGGGATATAGGTTAGAGTAATCGTATTGAATTCCCCAGCCTTTGCCACATACTTTTTTATTATTTAGCTATGCAGTGCTGAATAAAATATGATAGATTTTTTTTTTTAAGCATTATGACTTAATTTGCTTTAAATAAAAACAACCATCTACTCTGTGGTTAAAATGCTTTGGGGACACAACCTCAAAGTATGTGACAGAAAATTCCTTTTCCCATTTTTGTTAATGACAGCTTTGCTATTGGGCCAAGTTTTCATGTGGCAAGTGCAGGTTAATGATTTCAATGGCATATCTCTGGAGTCATAGAGAAGCAACAAGTAATGAAGTGTTTATAATCATTAGGGTTATACTTTAAGACTTTATTGCTTAAAGGGCTGGGAGAAAAGAACTGATGATTGTCTTGGCATTTTTTTCTTTGCTAGAAAGGAAAATCTGCTTACCGAGATACACTAGTTACTGAATATGTGCATGCTGATGTGAGTTAGAACTGCTGACTTTGAGATATTGGGAAATAGGTATGATCATGTCCATATTGGTCAATTATTCAGGGGGTGTTCCCTTCACATGTGCTAGATCATCTGTGCTACTCATTATACCAACAGTCTGAGGCAAGGCTTGCTAGTATTCTCCCAGACATGGTTTGAGAGGTAGCAGAGGCCAAGGATTGCTCCTGATAGGTAGTTTGGATATCACCACACCAGTCTGGAGGCTGACTGAGAGTGCATAATTTTGATGGACACAAGCCATTCTGTGGCAATTCATTTACATGCTGAGGAATGGTCCTAAAAGTGTTGAATTTGCTTATATAGACACCCTCTGTGTGTCTTTATTTTAATTTGAGTAACACAGAGGAATTCATATGGAAAAGTGAGTTAAGGCAGAGATACCTCCATAATGCAAAATAAGGAGTGGATATAAGGGAAGGCTGACTACTTTTACATTTGGTAGCCCAAATAAAGACTGGTAGCTGCAGTTGTTTAGGAGAATTGTGGTGTTGCAATCTCTTATCATTTCTATCTGTGTCCGCTTTGGATGCAAACAGCAAGAGATGGCTGAATCTGAAGAAACCCCCTTAGCCACACCCTTGATGCAACACACATTCTTTGTGCATTGACTCAGGGCTATCAGCTTTCCTCACTCTCTCTTTGCCATAGACTTTACAGCTCTACAGACACCTAAGGAGACAGCATCTTGAACCACTGCTTGCTATATTTGCACATTGTACCAAACCCCAGGTAGGAGCTCTGGTAGACCAAAGAAAAGGATGGGGCGGATGAGCACAACAAGCCCTAGCCAACCATCACACCTGATGGTTGGCTTCGTGGCACTTTCACTAAGGCAACATTTAGGACGCCTGCTTGTGCTTTGCTGTCCCTCTGTCTGTGTCATTGTAGACATATGTGGGCTATGACAGCCTATGTAGTGGGTCAGTTAGGTGAGCAAGGGTATAAAGCTCCTTCACTTGGGCAGTGAGAGTAATGCAATTAGCAGTGTTACTGTTCATAATCAGGCACCTACCATTACTAGTCATCCGTCTTGAATATCTATACTGTCTGATCTGGTGATGTTAACTCTACTTCTACTGACACCTGATTTATTGACAGCATGTTCAACTTATATGTGCTGCAGTCATAGAGATGTATGATTTCTGGCTAAGCAAAAGGGTGTATGTAATATCAGTGTAAGTCACCCTAGCAAAGTATAGAAATAAGGCAGAAGTTTGTTTCTATGTAGAAAACTACTGCATTGTTTAGTAACAAAGATTCTGGATATAACTTAACTCATTCCATCACAGTATCAGTTCTTATGTCTTAACCCATATGAACTGTAAAACTTACTTAAGTAAGAACACAGAAGAACAAGCCTAGCTTTGGCATTTGTTAAAATATAAGACAAGCCACAGTAGTACCTACATGATGATATGAACACCAAAACAATGAATGCTTTTAAGCAGGAAATGTATTCTACCCTTTGGAATTAACTATTAGATGGCATATTCCCCAACAGTTCAGTAGGAATTTTGCAAGAGGAGAAATAATAACTGTATGGAAATTAAAACTGCATACTTTTGTCAATATAGTATAGTTATTCCCATGACACCCTTATGGCATTGTTAAGTTTGTTATGAATTGTAATTTTATCTTCAACACTGAAAGAATTTGCTATACCTTTTTATTTTTATTTCTTGCAGTTATTTTAGATGTTAAGCAAAATACAAAAGCAATGTATCTTCTGCTTTATATTGGACAAAAATTGGGGGTCTTTCCAAAGAGAAGCTATAATTCAAAGGGTAGCTTGCACTTGTCATAGTTTAAACCCAACCACACAGTCATTCACTCACTCAACCCCCCTTTTTTTGCCCTCCCCTGCTTCCGGAGGAATGGGGGGAGAATCAAAAGAATGCAACTCCCACAGGTTGAGATAAGAACAGTTTAGTAACTAAGGTATAACACAAATCACTGCTGCTACCACCAATAATAATAATGATAAAGGAAATAACAGGGGAAAAGAATACAGCATCTCACCAACCACCGACAGAAAACTCACAACACCCCAACCCAACCAAGTGCTGACCAACCACCTCTTCCAACCACCCCGAGAGAGCTAGCCCTTCTGGATCCCTCCCAGTTACCTCCCGGGCATGACGTGCTATGGTATGGAATACCTCTTTGGTCAGTTTGGGTCCTGTCCCTCCTTCCTCCCGGCCTCCCCTCCTCCCCGGCAGAGCATGAGACTCACAAAGTCCTTGGTCAGGGCAAACATCGCTTAACAACAACCAAAAACATTGGTCTTATCAGCCTTGTTCCAGCTACTAAGGAGGAGAAAAACTGACTGCAATTGCTGAACCCAGGACAGCACTGTATCCTGTGCAATGGGTGGCAGTAAGATCTTTAGGTACAAAACATAAATACAGCCACTCAGGCTGTATTTATGTTTTCATTGCCTACCTTCATTAGCAAATAAACTGGTGCTGCACATCTCCCTGTCAGAGTATAAAACATTTTAAAAGTCTCTTTCTGAGTTAAGTGAAGCTTTCCTGGAAAACACAACATTGAACTTGGTGACTGAGAAGGTAGATAAAACCTGGACATGAAAACAAATAAAGAACATGTAGGAACACTCCTGAGAGAATACTGTGGTCATGTGCTGAAATATTGACTCTGCAATTTACTGTAATTAGGGTTTGATTCCAGCACCCATGTGTGTGTTGGTCTTGTCCTTTCCAAGTGCTGTTATACAAACAAAAAGACAGTAGTAAGAGAAAGGGGAGAGAATCAGTGTAAAACTACATACGTTTTCATCAGGGTCTCTCTCTAGAAGCAGCATGATCCAAGGAGGTTTAAGTACAGTGTTAGAATAAGCAGCTCTTGAGTGATAACCCTTGCTCTGACACTAACACTCTGCTGAAGGCAAATTATTTTACATCTATAAAATGGAAATGATAGCTACTAACCTGCTTTACAGGAGATTTGTGAAGATGAATTAGTTAATGTTTGTGCAATGTTTTCAACATGCAAAGTGCCATAAAGCCCTTGCTTTAAGACCTCAGAGAGGAGTCATAGAATACAAACTATGATGCAGACTACAATGTCCACAATTTCAAACACCATGCAAATGAAATCTGAGCAAGCTGGATTTTAAAATCCTGCTAATTCAGTTCTACTTCATTTCTTCTCTTCCAGTAAAAAGCCTGCCCTTTAAAATCACTTTTGTAACATGCAGAGAAGAGCTGCATTGCCATCAAGGAACAGTTGCTCATGAATTTTTCTGGAGGGGCAAATGTTGACCCACTTCACTGTAGGTAATGAAAACCAATGCACTTTTTTGTTTCATTCAAAGAGGAGACCCAGCAGCAGGGATTTCTTTACTCTTGGAAGGATTTTGGGACTCCATTCTGTATTGAAGGAAGGTGGAAGAGAGGGGTGAATTTATCTTGCTCTTCTCAGCTCGGTCATACAGCACCACAAGCGGTGGTGATCAATTGCAGGTCAGTTCTGCAATCTGGCACTATATTCTTATGAAGGAACTAACAGCTTACATGGCCTTCACTTCATAAGGCTAGCATGTTTATGCTTAATATTTGAAGACTGGAGCTATAAATATACTATAAAGCAAGTGAGCCTAAAAGAAGCTGAGGTAAGATGCTGAATTTAGGGTGATATTCTCACGATGAACTATCAGCTGAAAAAGCAGTGGTGAAAAGGTTGGCCTTTGTCCCATGACCTTTGATCCATGCACACATGCAGCTGGTAATAAGGGTTTTGCAATATTAATATTGCATGCCCTTGGCAAAATTTGTGTAGCTACATTAGCTTCAAAGGAGTTACACCAAAGGCAGTCCCTGGGTATGTGACCAGTTGTTCAGGGGAAGTGTCATGTTTGAATTCAAACTGTTTGAGAAATTGTCCAGTTGTGTAAAGAAGCGTGAAAGCCCTGCCTGTGTTCATAAGCATCACAAACCTCGGCCATGGAGTCTCCTTATGTATCTCATGACCTGGGGAGGACCTGGCCACAAAACGTGTTTGTGCTCACTAAAGTGGGAGGGTGGAATTCAAGGCAGCCCCTTCATCTGCACTGCACTGAGCTGCCAGTAGCAGGTGATGGTCTCCTGTTGTGGCTATCTGCAGTGTGGGAAAGAAAATGTAAAGGGGAATATGCCTAGTCGTCTTTGCTCATTATGTCAGGAATGAAGGAGGAGTTTAGTTAGGATCAAACGCTTGGTTTTAAGTGCATTTGTGTAAGGGCAATGTGTGATGGGAGGTGAAGCAAGTCTGAAATGTTCCTGCACATGTAGCAGGTAGAATCACAACTGCACAAAAAAATCTGCAAAGCAAGTAATTTGTTCTTTAGCATGTTAGGACAAGACTTGGGCAAGTTTCTGCACTGAGTTCATAGGCAAAGGATGTTTTCTTCTTTTTACCTGTGTTTTGTCCAGTTTTTAGTTGTCACTTTGAATCCTTTCTTTTTTGAGACTTAAAAAATTCCATTGCTTTCCACAGTGGTAGCTTGATGCTCCACATGTCTGTCTAGAGGCACATAGCTTTATTTAGTATTTATCAACAGGACTGATTTGAGGTTCATTTCTTGGTTGTCTTAATTGTGCTTCCCTGGCAGAGTTCAAGGCCAGGTTGGTTGGGGCTTGGAACAAACTGGTCTAATGGAAGGTGTCCCTGCCTGTGGCAGGGGTTTGGAATTGGATGAGCTTTAAGAACCCTTCCAACCAAAACCATTCTGTGGTTCTCTGGTTCTTTTCTATAATGCAAGCTGCATTATAGTTATTAGTGTGCTCTGAGGATGCTTTGCAAATCTTCCATCCCTAGAAGTTGATTTTTTTTCCCTGGCCCTCTCATTTTTAAAGATCCTCCTATTTGTCTAAATGAAGGAAAATGAATCATACGCACATGATGATCATGAAGTTGCACTGTGTGAGCATCTCTGAAGCAAATTGCATTAATATTGTATCATAAACAGGTTATGGCCACAACTACAGCCACAAACCCCATTGTATGAATAGAGTTCCTTGGCCATTACTGAAGTCTGAGTTTACTTCAAAGTATATCTTTCACATTATTTACAAAATATAATCAAACCAGAGTGTCAGCTACAACACACTAAAGCTGACTTGTAACATAATTCATTTTAATAAATTATTACAAGGCATGGTGGGAAGATACATGGTTAAAGATGTGTGGTCAGGCTGTGTGCTAAGGTAAGTAAATGGGATGGTCCTTTCTTTGCCTAGTTTATGGCAGTGACTAGTTGAATTATCAGAACAAGATTATATGAAGGAAGTTGACTGATAGGAGGAAAGTGATGCATCTCTCAGAGGAGCATGCATCACAGCTGAAAGTCAAGATACACTCAGTGGCTGTTTTGCAATCTATTGTGTTCCAGCACCCTGTGATAGACACAGGCATTTAGCACTAATCTCTCAAACCTCATGTCATGACTTCAGCTCTGGAGTTGCCAATTAATCATAACAGTTCTAAGGTTTTATATCCTATTGAATAGATATGACCCAAGTCCTCACAAAAGCTTTATGCAGAAATTACCACCAGTGTTTAACCAGTCTGAGTGTTGAATCATGATTTACTTGGAGAAACCTCAGCCCAGACAAGTGGCACTTAAATGTGGTATTTACATGCCTGACTGACAGGACAGAGCTTCCTCCCACTTTCCGGGAAGGGAGAGGGGAAAAGCTTGTAAGCATAAGCATATTTTATTGAATAGCTTAGGTCTGCCTTTCTGTGCAAAAGATGTCTGGGGAGAAGGAGCACTATGCATGGTGCTTAACGTCCGCGGATGCCCCTAGAGCCCCTCAACAACACTTGTATTGTTGTGTGTTTAGTAAGTAACTTGCTCCGCGGAGCAAGGAGCTCTTTCCCCCTGCCGGTGCAGAGCAATACGAGCGGCTGCGCAGATACGGACCTGGTTATCCTTGTGCTAACACACGCACACAGACCGCGCAGTTTATTCCACACACACATACGGGGCCTCGCCAGCGCAGGGCTTAAAGTGCCCAGAGCGAGAACAGGGCTGTTCGGCAGAGAAGCGAAGTGGGCTCCGCTGATTTCTGAGGAGCAAAATTGCTCCCCTACAAAATGCCCGGTCCTTCCTCGCCCGTACTCTTCTGGCGGCGGGGTGGGTGCAAGGACGCTGGGGAACAGGACGGGGTTGATGTGCTTTCTACTGGGAGGAAAACCTGTGCCAGGGCCACGTTGCTTTTAGCGAGCAGCGGCAGAAATGCGTGCTCATGCCTTTGGCAGCGGCAGCAAAACGGGACATCCCCCACTCCAACCCGAGAAAAGAGGGGCGACTGAATTACCTTCCACCCCACTTATCCTTCCTCTCATCCCGTATCCCGAGACAGGTGGCGGACCTGCCCCTTCTCCACCTAGGCGGGGAAGGCGCTGCCGGTTCCTCCTCCCCTCTTCTCCTTGCTCCCTCCCCATCCTCCTCCTCCTCCTCGGCGTCCCCAGAGGGAGCCCCTGCGCTCCGTGGTCAGGAGGAGAGCGCAGTCGGGCGCGCCCCGTCCCGTAGCAGGCTTCAGCCGCTCCGCAAGCCCCTGCGCACCCGCCGCCGTCTGCGAGCAGGAGGAGCAGAGGGAGGAGGAAGAGCAGGAGGAGAAAGGCAGCCAGCAAAGCGAACAGCCCGCAGTGGGGCACGCACGTGTGCGAGCAGCCTTTCGACGGCCGCCCTCCAGTATGCTGCGCGGAGCTGCACGGGGCAGCGCGGAGGGGAGGACCTGACTGCGGTCGCGGGAGAAAAGCGGAGGAGAGGCTCCGCGGAAACCGGCGTTTGTCCGTCCCGTCCGGCCTCCCCCCGACACACACTCCTCCGAGGGAGCCCACGGTCCCGCAGCATGGGTGGCCGCAGCCCCCTCGCTGCCGCCGGGCCCGCCGGGGCCGCTGTCCTGGTGCTGCTTCTGGGGCGCTTCACTCTCTGCTTCGCCGTGGAGGAAAAGAAAGGTAAGTGGAAAAGAAAGGAAAGGAAAGGAAAAGCGGAAAGGAAAGTAAAAGAAAGGGGCGAGAGGGGATGAGGGGTCCTGCTGCCGCTTTGCCGGCTGCGCCCCGGTGGAGCGCGAGAGCCGAGGTGCGGGCGGCCTCCCGTGGGGAGCGGCGGAGGGAAAGTCCCAACTTCTTTCCTTAATTAAAAGAGAGAGGAGACGGCGGGGGGATAAACCTATAGCAGTGATCACGCAGCTCCGACTTCCTGATTCTAGGGCTATTTTCTTTTGTGGGGGTGGAGGAAATAAAAGGGAATAAGTCTTGGCACATCTTCTCGGTTGTGCTTCTTCCTTTCGTGTTTCTGCCCCGCCACCTCCTTCTCTTGTGCCCAAGTGTTCCTCGGCCGGGCAGCGGGCTCAGCCCCGCCGCGGGGCTTCTGGAGCGGTGTGGACCGGGCGGCGGGGCTGAGCCGCGAGTAAGCGCCGCTGCGGTAACTCCCGCCCGTGGCTCTGTCCTGTAGTAAGAAAATAGATGTGTGTTTTCACCTTTTATGTATACACCTGGGAAGGGAAAGAGGGAATGATCCCCTCGGGTCCTGGCTCCTTCGTTATTAAAGAGGAGCGTTTATGCCTGTCTGACCCATACGAAACAGCCTCTGGCGCTGTCCCCTCCGGCACGGACCGCGGTGCGTGGGAACGGCCGGCTCGCAGGGTCCGGTGGGGTGGGGGACGGGGGTTCGGCTCCGGGTTTGGGTATCGAGAGTTTTGCTTTGAGAAACCGGCTTAAAGGGTGAGGAAACGTTTCTGGCTGTTCATATCCAACGCTTTTCTTCTGTGTGTGGTGTTCTCTTTTGTGAGTTTGGAGAGCAGGCCCCGGCTGCTGCTGTTCCAGGCTGAGCGCAGTCCTCTTTATCTTGGACATCTGCCAGCCAGCAAAAAATGCAGATTTGGGTGGTTTGGAGTTTTTAATTTATTTTTTTTTTTTTTTTTTAA
Source organism: Agapornis roseicollis (assembly GCA_002631895.1). Taxonomy (NCBI): domain Eukaryota; kingdom Metazoa; phylum Chordata; class Aves; order Psittaciformes; family Psittacidae; genus Agapornis; species Agapornis roseicollis. The sequence continues at coordinate 87,069 of NDXB01022475.1, forward strand.
AAAAAAGCGGGAGAAGAGGGTTTTTTGTTT
>NDXB01022475.1:91958-106304 GCA_002631895.1 Agapornis roseicollis
GGGGGGGGGGGGGGGAAGATGTACTCCTCTGCATAGAGAAGTTGTACTAAAATAAATGTCTGTTCCTTCTGAAGCAAGATTGTTCTTTACTAAGAACTATCATACACCTTTGTAATTTGTCTTATAGGGAGAATGTGTAGGTGTGGGTCCTGTGGTTAATAATGTTGTTGCTTACCAGGAAAAAGCGTGAGAAACCCACTTGCGAGATGGTCTGTTTGAACAGGAAAGCTTTCTGATGACCGGAGTGAAAAGATGAGGCCGTGTGGGTTGGCTCTTGAGCTAAAAAGTACATGTGCTACCACACTGCATCTTTTAAAACGTTCTGGTCTTTAAAGAACAGAAGGCATTGCTAGGTGAGAGGAGCACTGGATTTATGGAGCCCTTAGAGGCGTGTGAATTTTCAGTTTGAAGTTTTAATGCAAAGTGTGTTTTGCCTGTTGACAGATCCATGCAAGGCAGATGCAAGGTTCCTCCTCCTGCCAGCATGCCTTCTCCTGTTCAGTACATCTGTGTACATGAAAGTAAACATCTACGTGTTCGCATGCATGTTGTACTGTTAGAGTGCATCAGATCATGGGTGGGTTTTGTTTGTTGCAGTGGTTGAAGAGGAAAAAAACCAAACCAACAACTCTAGAACAAAAACCAGAATAACTTCCAGTTAAACTGAAATAAATAGGTCAGGGTGGTTCTAGTGAAGTGAAGGGGAAAAAAAAAAGCCCAACAACAAAACACCAGCTAAAAACCCCAAACCTACTTTAAAATAATCTGGAAGATTACATTTGAGTGGAGACTATTTCTTTTCTTTTTAAGTTGGGTACGAGAAAATGAAATGCTGTTTGAAATGAAAATTTGCAGGTTTATTTTGAAAATACCAGAACACCACTTGATTTTCTTATGCTTCCCTCCCACTCAGTTTTCTGGCCAAGGCGTGTTTGCTGAGTTTCAGTCAAATTAATGAACTGACTTTAGTTCACTTCTTCCCCCACTGAAAAACTTAAGGTTTTGGGGGTGGTGTAATCTGCCATTTATATGCACATAAATCACTCTGCTCTGATCAGGGTGAATGTTAAGTAGAGAGTGAAACACAGTCCAAAATGTTTGTGATGATTTTTTTTTCCATTTTCATCAAATGAAATAAAAATAAATAAATAAAAATAATGAAGTGATAACAATAAAAATAACCAAACCAATTTGTTTTGAAATAAATACATTTTAAATAAAGTTTAGTATCATTGCCTCCCTGGCTTAAGTATGTTTGGTGCCTTCATCGTATTTTGCTGACCTCCTCGAGGAGGAGGAGGCTTGTAGGTCGAGGAGAAGCTCCTCAGGAGGCTTGTAGCTTCCTTGCTGGAAGTGCACAAGCAGGCTGGCTGGGGCTTTGGGCAGGCAGGGTGAAAGCTGCTGAGCAGTAGTAATGCCCCAAGGCTGGTGGTGCTTCTGTGTGGGTTAATAGCCTTCTCTGCCTAGTGATTACTGCTCTGAGGCTCCTATACCTTACAAAGGTAACACATGAAGGGTGGGCAGCCTTGCTGGTGTAGCCTACAGCTCCCTGGAAAAGTGGTGGGTTTGCCAGTCCCCTCCATCCCAAAACAAATAATAATGATAATAGTAATTAATAAACCAAATATGCAGGATCAGCAAATGTGATTTTACCAGAACCTTTCTGCAGAGTAGAAGGCTCCTCCTGGGGTGCAGGGGCCATTGTGGCTGGGTGAGTGAGGCAGGATGCTTTCTGGGGAAGAAGATGTGGAAGGGAACAGGAAAGGATATGGACCATCTGTCTTGATGACAGGATAGTAGTATTTTAGCTCTGGCTTTCATGAGATGAAAATTATCAGTTTGTGGGAGTGAGGTTTGTGTGTATTTGGTAATCAAAGCGTGGCTGTATAATCCCTGCCATCCCGTTGCCAGATTCAGCAGTAAATATGAAGATGACCAGAGTAGCCCTGGAAATCAGCTGCTCTTGGCACTGAGGCACTGTGAGCTCATGCAGCACTTTTATGTAGGGAAAAATATTATTTTACCTATCAGGAGCCATGGGATCACAGCCATGGAGGCTTTGAATGGTTGCCTGATGCAACACAGCAGTCTGTTGGTGAAATTGCCTGCTAGGATTTTGGCCTCTCGCCCCATGCCCAAGCCAGTGATAAATGCTGACTGGAGTTGAAGGTAACCAACATTCTATTCCGGGGTTATATGCAGGCTTTGAAATGATGTCTCACACAGAGCATAGTTTCTTCTCTTTCCTGAAGACTCTTCTGCATGTCCTTCCTTGGGGACGTGTTCATTGATGGCGGCTGGCCATAGCACGGGATCGGGTGGCCTATGGTGGCATGCATCTGGCTCAGCCCCTTCAGAGAAGCATACTCATTCCCTGCCTGTGGTAGAGCTTAGCATGCCTGGCCCCCTGCTCTGCTGCCCCAGGGAAGCCCCAGCACCTCTTGGAGACAGTAGCTGCAAATCAAGGTTGGGTGTAAGCAGGTGTAAAGTCTGAATTGCTTCCTGAATTATGCTTTCTACATAGCTGCAGCACAGTTATGATGGCAGTTTTCATATTTACAAGGCCTAACTTAAATCCTGTCTGGGAATATGTATTCACCCCTTGCATTAAGATCTGAGAGACATACATGCACTTCTGAAAGTTGAACTGATTCACAGCTGAGGTACTAAATGTTTCTTCTTGAAAGCTGTGTAGCCATTTCTGCAACTATGGCTGCATATGCAGTTCCCTATTGCTAAGCAGTTTTCTGATCTTGGAAATACCGATTTATTTCATTGCATTAATTAATACATTGCATTATAATTCACTAAGTCTTCTTTTCCAATTCTGAAGCTCAGAATGCTTTTGTAGAACAATCATGTTTTGTGATGTTCGCTTGGGAGGTAAGACTAAGGAAGGAGGCAGGGTTCAGGAAAGAAGCTTGTTTTAGCAGTTGGGTCAGTTATTTCAACAATGCCTTTAGCAAAGAAGTAAAAGGCTGTTTGCACAAATCAGTAACTAGTTCCCATGATTTAGATTGAATCATGCAGTTCAAGTCATTTGAATAAGTAAATGACTTCTAGTAAATGAGACGACCTCTGCAATTAGGATGGCATGCTGCATATTTCATGTTATTTATTATGTGGTTTTCAATAGATACGATTAAGTTGGGTTACACTTGGAATGCTAGGTAGCATTTCAACACAAGCCACTTAACTAAAGCTTACATTAAAACGAGATACACATTTGTTTTGAACGAGTGGCATTGTGCCGTATCTTCAACACTTATGTTTTCTTATTAGTTTTCTACAAGCAGATACTTGACAGGCAAAAGGAGTCGCCTTGCCAAGTGCACCTTCATCTTCTTTAATTGTAATAGGGAAATCGCAAGGGGGTGCTTCTCAAACATTTACAATTTGCTGTAGTCTTAGCTTCCCTTCTTGTCTTCCTGTGCCATCAATTCCAATGGATGTGGCATAACCAGAGATACAGAAAACTGCTTTGTTTTTTCTCAGATGTGCTCATGGAAACATGCTTCATGGTTCACCTGCAACTTCAACTGTTGGGTTTGGACTTGTGACAAGACCATTGTAATTCAGTATAGAAGACAAGGAAGAAAAGGTGGTCTTGGCCTTTGTTTCCTCATGTTGTATTTTGCATTTTGTCTCAATTTTAAGTTGCTGTATTATGCAATTGAAAGATCCCATGTGGTTTTGGTACTGTGAAAGTGGTATTTAAAAAAAAAAATCACTTATACTACTCTGTCATTACTGGTTATACCATGTTATGCCATATTATACCATCCCAACATAATAAAGATGTGGAGCTGTTGAAGTGAGTTCAGAGGAGGCTATGGCCCTGGTATGAGCGCTGGAGCAGCTCTGCTCTGGAGCCAGGCTGAGAGAGCTTGGCTGGTTCAGCCTGGAAAAGAGAAGGCTCTGGGGAAATGATACAGCAACTACTAATAGCTAAAGGGAGTCTACAAGAAATTTGAAAAGGGACTATTTCCAAAGGCAGGTAATGATAGGACAAAGGGAAATGGCTTTAACCTGACAGAGGGGAGATTAAGATCAGATATTAGGAAGATGTTCTTCCCTGTGAGGGTGCTGAGGCGCTGGCACAGGTTGCCCAGAGAAGCTGTGGCTGCCCCATCCCTGGCAGTGTTCAAGGCCAGGTTGGACAGGGCTTGGAGCAACCTGCTCTAGTGGAAGGTGCCCCTGCCCATGGCAGGGGTTGGAACTGGATGAACTTTAAGGTCCCTTCCAGCCCAAACCATTCTGGGATTCTGTGTACAAAGCAATGTTGGTTAATTTAAGGAAATACACCCTGAGCTATCAAAGACAGTAAGTAGCTCTGCCTGATGGTGCTCTCTGTGGATATGGAGAATAGGTAAGATTTCAGGACCTTCTGGCCAGATGATCATCTGCTCTATTCCAGAGAAAGTTTTGTTACTGTGTTTCTTTCTAACTTTTTCACTTAATTAAGTACAAAAGAGATGTAGAGATACTAGGAATACCTATTGGATAAAAAAGCCTTTAAAAATAATGAAGATAACAGATCTTCAGTGCCAGATAAAATTGCATTTTGCATATGTGATCAGTTGCTTCTACAAGTGGAAGTTACCCACTGATTCCCCTACCTGAAGGCATTGATGGTGAACTTTGCACAAACTGTGACTTTGGAAACTTGGAAGAGTGAAAAATCATTGTGATAAGAGCAGAGCAGATATGACTAATATTTGACAAGCTTGCTTGTGTTAAATCTGAAGGTACACAGATCATCTACTGGGCATGTGAAGACAAGGAAACCTTCCCCCACAAAGAAATAGGTGGAAAAGTCCTCATGTCCCTGAGTGACTGCCCATCACTGTTTGTCACCACTTTGCTGGGAACTGCTAAGCAGAAAGTGCCTTTAGTCAAAAACTGTTACATGTGTGGAGTGCTTTTTCTTCATCATCTTTATTGCAGCTTATTTCTTATGAATGGAAACTTGACATTCTCACTTGTTGAACAGGGTTCAATTTGTTCTGCTGCTCTTCAGATAGTTTTGCACCAAGTTCGTGCCTTTTTTCCCTCCTGTTAAAAACAAACAGAAAACCCTAAGGGAAAAACCAACGAAACCAGAACAAAACAAAACAATTTTTTGGAAACACAAGTGTTAGTTGGCAAAACCCTGACTTGGAAAGCTATTTTGTCACAGCTGGACCATAATTCAAGCTATTGGGTCTCCACAGGAACATGGGTTTAGCACCACAGAGCAGTGTGTAGGACATGGGGCCTTTGGTGTTTGCTGTGAGTTGGGAAGTGGTGAAAGCGTGGCTTCTAAGGGAGGGAAGTCACTCCCCGAAAAACAAGCTGTTGAAAAACCTAGTAACAGCCCCATCTCCCTTCCCTTCAGTATTGATCCAGGTCTTTCCCAAGGAGACCTGTAGTAATGTGAACAGAGGTTGACTTTGCCCAGGAAAAGTATGTTACCCTCTTCAGGTTCAGTATTCTGACTGATATCTGGTCGCTTACAGCCAAGACTGTTCTTACTGAGGCACAGTGGCTGGCAGGGCACTCATTACCCATACAGGAAGACAAGTATTTGGCTTTCTAATGGTAACCTTTGTAGCTTATTCTTGTGTGCATGTACATGTTGGGGACAGAACACAGGCTTCCATTTTTGAAGTTTCACTCACAGAGCAGAGGAAAGCCAGCATTAGAATTGAGCTTGTGTAGCAGACTGAGCAAAGTGCACACAAGGCTTGCAAGGTGGTACCAGCTCCACTTTCCCTGTACTGTCATCATGGTAGCATTTAGGAAGATAGCAATGCCATTGTCACTTCCTCAAAATTAAGGATAGAGGTTCAGTCTTGGAGAACAGGAGCAGGGACAAGTGTTTCACAGCAGATCTACAAAGGGAAACATGCAAGACACTTATGTTGTGTGCTGAGCTTCTGCCTGCCTGTGTTGGAGTACTTTTAGTCTGGAAGTTAAAAAATGTGATCCTTCTATTTTTAATTTCTGATTTGGCCACTTGCAATGAGGATATATGTAGGAGATGAAGTCAGAACTTCAGCATCTTCAGTTATCCGGTAGGATCTGATCATTTCTTAAAACATGTCTGTTGGGATACATGCCCAGTTAATGGATCGGTTTTATATTTGTCTTTTTCTTTGGAGATTGAAAGTATTGTCATTGAAATGCTGTCTCATTTCCATGTGGTCTTCAAAAGGTAATTAAATGTTGAGCAATGATATTGTCAGTCTGCTTCCTACCTAATAAGCTCTGCAAGGTGTTCTTGTTAATGATTTTATTATTCCAGGGCTGCTCTTGTTCTGTCTTTCCCTCCTTAATGAGGCAAATCCCGTAGGCAGCATTACTTTATTACAGTCGTTTGTGGTAGAGGAACTAATCCAGCACCATGGAAGTTTGTGTTCATCAGTGTGTAAGATGCTTCCATCAGGATGTGTGGATAATTCTCCCTGACACTTAGAGGACTTGTCAAGCATAAAAAAGGTAGAACAGCCCATTTTTCTAAATGAGGGTCGACTTGATTTGAACAGCAGCAGTCTGGTTTGCCTCAATGAGCACTTACAATTCAATGAGTTAGAAGTAAAAGTAGCTAATTAGCAACTTCTGATTCTTTTGTATCTGGTTATTAGTTACTATGAACCAAATTAATTCCCAACAGCACAGGGTATGGAAGGTACCAATGCCAAGCTCAGGTCAAGAATTGAATTCTTTAAAGTTCTGGAGAGAAATATTCCCTTTTCCATTGTATTGACAGTTTTGCAGAGCTGCCTTTATGCATCATGGAATTTAACATATGTATGCTTGTATGCTCAGCTGATATCTCTAGTTTGTATTTCATCATATTAAGAGAAAATCTGTATTGGTTATCTGTGCTTGAAAGGGACACGGGCTATTTCCTCCTGGTTAAGTATGGTAGCAGTTGGATCCTGGACCTAAACTCAAATACTGTTTCAAAGACTCAGATCATTTCAGAAATAGCAAACATATGACTTCTGAGTAAACAGACTAGTTATAATAGATAGGATTGGAAAATAGATTGTTCTGGGCCAACACTGCACTGTTGAGAGTGATGATATCATCCTGGTAATCACACTGTTGGGCTTAATGGCCCATAAACTTTGATAAAAGCTTCTGTAAAATTGTCAGCAATAATTCCCCCCATTGTTAGGTTGCCAGTGAACGTCTTCAGCCCCTGGAATAAATTGCTCCCATCAATTGTGTTAATGTGATATAAAGTCAGACTTTGGCTCTGAAGGTGTACTAACTCAAATACAGAATATTAACAAATACTGTCAGCTGAAAATTAATGGGTAAGGTCCACAATTACTGTAACTGCCCAGAACTCACCTGGGTTGGGCTGGGATAGATTTACACCTGAAGCTACACTCCAGAATAGGTGCCTTTTCATTAGCCCTCGCAAGTGCTTGCTAGGCCATCAGAAATGAGCAATGTTATTGTGGGGTTTGTATTAAAACTGAGAAACAGTTGAAGTTCATTATAGTACTGCTTTGGTGTTAGTTTTGTCTCTGTGCGTTGTGGATTTTTTTTTTAGCATGACAGCTAAACAAGAGCATTAAAAAGGCATAATTACTTTCACAGACGTTAATATGCCATTCTAAAAATAATTTTGCCCATCACTTACAAGCTGTGTCAATGTAAGGTCCATTTCAAGTTGTTTTCCCAGCTACAAACTTCCTACATTTCCTCCCCGCCCTCCCCCCTCCCCCCCCATCCCTTCCACACGACTGGTTAAATAACAAATTATCAGCTACAGTGTGATGCATAATGGACTATAATCCAAAGTGGGAAAGAAGGAAATAAGTAGTACAGGGTATTTAACAGTGCATTAAGCAGTGTAGCTGTTAGACTACACTGATAAATACAGTGATGGGAGCAGGAAAATACTCTGTATGTCATTAATTTAGTCAAGCAGTGAATTGCTCTGGCTCTGATATTGTTGGTCATATTCGACATATTTAATGCAGATGCATTGATAATGCAAAGCATAATGAAGAGCTGAACGTGGACTTTCCACCTTTGCAGCATGAGATGTAGAGAAGGAGCTGCCTTACCTGCCTGTAGGTGGAGCTTCATTTTTATACCCTAAGGGGGAGGGGAACAGAAATGTTCCTGTTGCTAAATAGGCACAGGGTCTTTCCTCCTACAGTTATGGCTTGCCTGTCTTTATTTGCTTAGTTTTCTTTAGAGGGTGGTGGTAGAGGCAGAAGCATGTCCTCGGGGAATATATTCACCAGTCTCCACCTCTGCAGCTTCAGGAATGCTTTACTCCAGAAACTATAATCCTTAAACTAATGATCTTGACTGGCCCACTCTTACGATTTCCTTGTTTTATCTCCACCTTCCTGGTGTATTTGTCAGGGGGTGGTAAAGTGGAGTTCAAGGAGGGCCTCAAAGAGAGGCAAGATCCCCAGCTTCAGATTGTGAAACGTTGGAGAAAAGCTACGTGCAGGGGAGTTTATGGAAAAGGTAAAATTATGGAGAGTTGGAGGAGAAAGAAAATCTGGAACTCTTGCTTCTCAATTACAGTAATGCTGCAGCAGGGACTGCATCTTATATTGAGGCTCGATCCAGCAAACCTTAGGCATAATATGCCTTTGAAGTCTATGGATATTTTACCTGCCAGGACTGTATGATCAGGTTTTTTATTACTTTATTTGCCTAAGAAAACTCTCCTCATCTAGTTTAAAGGGAAAAACTGATCTAGACTACCACACTGTGTTATATTGAAGACTATGCCAAATGTAATTCTCTTAAAACAGAAGGTAAGATTATAATCACATCACAAGGTAGTGTGGTCTCAGTGTTATTACTTGAAATGAGTCTTGATTGGGTATGCTTAAAAGTAAGCCTATTAAGTACATACTCTGGTAATTGTCCTTCCACTTTCTTTTCCTAAAAGATTGTTTCCAGATATACTGTTGGATGGAATTAATATGGGTGAATTCTTTAGGCTGTGTAAAGAGGTGTGGCTTCCACCTTGATTTCTGGCAGCCAAAGTGGTGGTCTGATGGTTTAGCAAAAGGGAGGTATCTCTAAACTTGCTGGAATGAACTTGATGGAGTTGAGCAGCGCTTCACTTGTACACTGGATGTGTTGGAGCGAAAACTTGGGAGTTATTACAAAGAAGCATCTGCGTATATGTGCATACATATCTCAATTATTTACTGTAGCCCTGAGACGATATGTTAACATGCAATTCTTAGCTTATAGTGGCTTCTGGCGCTCTTTGTACTTAAAGAAAAAGATGGTGTTACCACAGCAACTGCTGTTCACCCAGTACTAAAGCAGTTCCTGCCTATGTAGCACTTATAAAAGTACATTAGGCAGATTCCCAAAGTGCCCGTAACTGAAGCGAGAGTAGGAACTTACTGCTTGCTGAATTCTACAGTAAAAAGAGAGCATGAATTTGTTCTGGAATTGAGGAAAGTTTTCAATGGAAATAACAATAGCTCTGAATTCAGCAAGCTACTTTGGCAGATGTGTGTGATCCCTTTGACATCAGTGGAGTTGTGTGTAGGCCTAGAGTTTGTATAGGTTCAGGAGCCTTGTTTTGCAGGGGCAAAAATTACATTGTTTAAGGAAGTGATGGTTTGGAGAGGCTCAAGTGATGACACTGCTGGGGCGTGACTGGTGAGGGCAGATACTTGGCATTTCTTGCCAATGAGCCACTGAGGATGATTGACATGGAAGTCATGAGTAACTGGAAGTATCAGAAGTTGTGATTTATGGGTGCAAATTTGGGGCAAGTTTTCATATTACATTTGTGCATCACCTGTATTTGATAGCAAGGAAACAGTGTTGAGCTGCGTGCATATAGTGATGTTTTGCTGTCTGTTAAAATTTGGAGTGGTACATTATATGACAATGTATACATGTAATTGTTGTGGAGGAGGCTGGAGACCTAGGGAAGACTAGGAAAGGTTTTAATCTAGACGGGACTCAGTAAGACTATACCTTATCATTGGAAACCTAGTAATGTAAGGTCAATATCCTACTTAGGAGTTTCAATGCTAATCAGTTTATGACATTTCTTTCTGTTTTTAATCCTTATCAACTTGTAGAGCTAGGTACCCACGTATTAATAAAGCTATGTGCTTAGGAAAAGCATACTTGGGATTATGGGGAATGATTTATTATTCTCTATAGCACTGTGTTTGCAAGATTATTATTGATTGTTGACTTTTTCCCCGCAGCTGTTGTTTCTTGCATAAAGCAGAAGTAGAAATGCAGTTTTCTAGTTCTTGAGATACACCCCAGAAGAACTCTATGCACGTGTGTTGGTCCCCTTCCCTGTTGACTGTAATTCCTGGACAGCACAATTAGGTTTTTTATAGTGTTTTGAAATCTATGTTCGGTCAAAAACCTGCCTAGGTGCTAATCTTCAGCTGTGTAAAAATGAGTCCCGTGCTTTGCAGCCTGAATTTTGGTCTCCTCTACTACTGTTCACCTTTGAGCTATTGCTATTTGTGAGATAGATGATGTGTGGGGCTGGAGGGAGCAGGTCTTCTAGTGGTGCCTCTGCTCATTCAGGATCGGTGTGCATTCCCTGGGATGCTCTGGGGCTCCTCCTGACAGTCTACCAAAAGACAAGCAGTGCTGGGGATCTTGCACCCTTTCTCCCTCATGAGGGTCCTTAGTTGGATAACGTAGGAGGAACGTTGCACAGGTTTGTCTCATCTGCTATAGCTGAATGTTCAGAACTGAACCCAAGTCTGGTGAAGCCAGGGTGCTGTTAGAATGCCCGTGAAATTCTGATCTTCCTCACAGATATTCTCCCTTTAAGTATCTCTGTTGTTCCTGGTCCTTCAGGACAGTGGAACAGGTTTGTACTTGGTAAGCATGCTACATCTTCAGTGTTCTGTTTGAACGAATTTCAAAAGCAATTTGAAGTTCACTAAGTTAAAGCAGTGACAGTGGCTGTATCCTGGGACAGGGAACTTTGCAGGGGTATCTTGGCAGTGCTGCCCAAAGGATAAGGAAAGCTGAGTGAGATGATCCCCAAGAAGCCTCTTTAGTAACACAGTTAAGTTCTGGTACCAAATACGCCAGAAGGCTCCAGTGCATAAAAGATTTTCCATACACATTGCAGTACTGTGTTAAATTGAATAGACTATTAGTGAAGGTGTTCAGACATGCAACATGTAGATGGTTTGCCTGACACATAACAAAAAGTAATTTTTGTAGTCAAAAGTAGAATTTTTAATGCTATATTTTGTTGTCTTCGGTGTTTTGAATAGAGCCATAATAAGGCAGGCAGTGATTTATCTCAGAAATGTACACACACCTTTAAAAATGCAAGCTGTCTGTCTGATATCTAATTAATCACTCACCTGAGATGCTAAACTTGTTGTTATGTGAGGAAAGCTTTCCACCATTAGCAGGATTTTAAAAGGTGCTTAAGATGTATATTAAAAATACCTTTGGAGACAGAGAGACAAAAGCTTAGGAGTCTGATGACTGTTTATCTGAAAGGAGTTCTCAGGGACAGAGGAACTGGGTTCCCTGTTTGTAGGCAGGGAATGTATTTGGAGACATTGAGGGAATGGTCTATTTAGAATTCAAAATGAAAGGCCCTGAGATTATGGCAGTATGTGAAGTTAAAAGCCTTGCTTAAAGGACATGGTGGTAGCAAAGGTTGATACCCGAAGATGATGTTTTATCTGTAACTCCCAATAAATGCTCAAAGTGAAAACAAGTCACTGATGTAAGAGGAAGCTTCTTGAGTCTAAAAAGTTATTTTGTAGGCTCCATATTTCATTGCACTAAATTTATTTACAGCGCTTGGTGCTCCTTGTTTGTAATACATGTGTTCCTGATTGTGTGTGATGCAGTGTGTGAAAAAGAGAGACCAAGTTAAACACTAGAGGCTTCTGAAAGTCATGTAAGAAAATAGTTTGATAGCATAGTTTCATTTATAAGGAGGAATAGTAAATATTTACCTGTGCTGTGGTTATCTAAAGCTAACAGTACCTTTATATGGGCAGGCATGGAAGGAGAGAGTGTAAGTTTTTTGTGCACTGAGGTATGAAAACACAAGGCTGCATTCTGCCCTCAGGTGAATCTTCTGCAGCCCTGCTGAAGTGCTGAGGTGCTGTGCTCAGGACTGAAAGCAGACCTGGGTCTACAGCCAGGAAAAGCAGTATTTGAAAGCATGGATGCAAGTCTTTGAGGTTTGCTCTCAATCTGGGCTGTCTGGCACACAGGGCTTGTGTCAGAAAAGAAAGTTGTTTGTCCTTTATGAATCCAAGCCCTTGTAGAGAAGTCCTATGCATTACTTTTTGTTGTTTAGGGTATTTATTTCAGGCCACTGTGTAACTGCAATAAAGAATTCTGCATGTAAATCATAATCTGTTGCAGATAAAACAGGGAATTGGTTTATTTTCTCAGAACAGGAGCTAGTAAAAGTATGGCCAAGAGTAAAATACAGCAAGGAGGAACTAAAATTATCTGAATTCAAAGTTCAAGTCTTCAGCAGACTCTGAATTTTGGGGAGAGATGAGGGTTGGTTTTGGTTTTGTTTGGGTGGGTTTGACTGGTTCTGTAAGAATCAGAATAATTGACTGACATAGTCAAAAGAGGATTATAAAATCTGGATCAGTGTATTTATTATAATTGTCTGCACTGTTATATACATTTGATGTGGTCAAGGCCCTCCATACCCCCAACCCCAAGTAGCTGTACGTAATCAAGGAATTACATGCTTTGATACAGGGCACACAGACTAAAGGAAATTACGTTTTTTTTTCCTCTTGGCATTTCCTTACTCATAAAACAAAGGACCGTCAAAGCCACAGCAAGCTGGGGTCTTGAAAACTGTCTGCGTGAAAACAGCCATGAAACCCAATGGTTATAGGAGATGTGACTGTTGTCAATTGCCTCTGGCTTTCCAAGGAGTCGCTAGGCACCAGGGGCTGCTGCTGGGTGGGAGATGCCCCTATGGGAACGCACTCCAGGATGCTGGAGAGGAAGGGCTCTATCCATCCCATGGTTCCTGGCACTGCTGGCAGCCTTGCATGCCCTCCCAGGTGTTAGTTTGGTCTTTGGCCCGGGCTGGGAGCCTGGGGTGGTTCAAGTCTCCTTGATAAGCTGGGAGTTTGTGTGCGGGTTATGTGCGATTCACTGAGTTAAAGCCTGGCTAGGTGAGGGGTTGCACCCTTCCTTAGGGTCCTCTTAATTTATCCCTGAATAGCATTTTCTTGCAAAACGTTTGTAACTTGTGGAACAGTAGAAAACAAAAAGGGTGGAGGGGGGAATCTATTAAGCTTTGAACTACATGTCTACAAACTGCCATTAGCAGTGTCTGTGAGTTTGTTAGTTCACAGCTTTGGGATATTCTGCTTTCATTATTACTGAGAATTAAGCGGCACTGTTCTCCTGCAGCATTAACAGCAATTCTGCTGAATAAAAATTAATTTTTGCTCCAGTCCAAATTCAACTGTGGGTAAAGGTTTAAAGAGGATGTTTATGGGGCATATGCATGGGGTAGTGTTTTTTGGTTTGGATGTTTGGGAGGGTGGTATTGGTTTTGTTGTTGTTGTTTTCATGTGACACTACCTGCAGCATGCCAGGATAGCAGATGGGATATTTCTGCCTCCTTTCTTGCTTGCTTTTTTCTTTCCAAGCGTTTGATCCCATAGAGGCTTAGGAGTTCATACCTTATTTCCATCAAAACAGAATTCAACCCTTTCTTATGCATTGACAAAATCTTGGGACAATAGTCAGGTTGCAGATCTCACATGATACCTGAAGACAAAAGGGCTTTGTAAGCAAAAACTAGCCCTGCAGTATCTGAGAAGCCTGCAAAAGGTGCTGAACAACTTCTGCCCTTAACTAATGTGTTCCAAAGACACTCACAAGCTGGCTGGATTGAGCCCTGAAGAAGCAGGGTGGAGACTTCTCCTTGGCGAAGGAACCCAACGCCAGTCTTGGGTGTGTTGTGTTTGCTTTCTTTTCTCCTAAACCCAGATAGGTGTATTTCTTTGCCCAAGCACTTGCCCATTGCCCTTATGAGTAGTTTTCAGGTGCCTAAGCACACACAGGGCTGATCCACACTCCTGACAGAGCTGCATAGGAAGGAGAAGCAGTTTATAGCTGGGTGATTTGGGCTTGTTCTCCCCCAGAGTTAGTTTGCTGCCCCAGGGTATTTGTACCTGCAGCCTGTTTCTTTGGGGTGAGGAGTGGTGAAGAGCATCATGTGATGGCTGCCTATAATGTGATTTGATTCAAAATCAAATCATTATGTTCTCCCTTCCCACAATTTTTATTTATTTTTAATTGCTTTTTTTTTTTTTTTTTTTTTTATTCTTTTTAGAAGTGAACAAAAAAACT